>JAMKQA010062644.1:0-10799 GCA_024699735.1 Posidonia australis
AGCTTTCTTTTGGTTTTGTCGTGCTTGTTTGTAGTTGTGTGTTTTGGGGGCGCGTACTGGGTGACTTAGATGTCATTCACGCGTGCTGTGTGTTTTCAGGTGCAGACCGCGTGCAGCATGTTTCCGGTGCAGGATTTGGAGTTTCTAGCCGTGCATCGGGATTCTAGAGGTGAGTCTTAGTTACAGTCCTTTTGTTCTGTAATTTGTGTAATTAAGCTTGTGGTACTGTGTTTTGGTAATGTGTCCGGGTTCGGGGCGTTACAGTAAGTTTCTCTCCTTTCTTTTACTTTTAATCTTACTTCTTGCACTGGATAAACATGCCATGAATATCATAGGTATTCTGATTTTATGCTGTTTACATGAGAATTTTAGGATGAGATGATTGTTCCATGCATAAGATACTCTACAGGTAAAATCAAAATAAAATTCTGCATTGTAATATTTTTGCAAATGGCCTTTCTTCTCTGTTTCTTTACACAAGGAACCATGATTCATGCACATGTATGCTAGGAAATAAGCAGCAAATATATTCTTTATGTATTCATCATTTGCATATGGTTGTCAAGTTCACTCACTCATTTCTTATCCTTTAGAATGCCATGCAAGTATTTCAACCCATAACCCATGATTTGTCATGATTTAAAACCAAATGATAAAAGACTTTGATTTGTTTGTATCTCATCATGTTTCAGTCACTTATTATCTGTATAACGGATTTGCGTTAAAGAAATGCCATCGATCTTTGAAACCTAGACCAGATTCTGAATCAGACGGTAGTCTGATTCAGGGTTTCTAGGGAGCACCATTCTGGCACACCAGAGTAGCGCACCTTACCAGAGTACCACTCTGGGGCACCACTCTGGTGCACTAGTCTGGTCAGAGAGCAAATCACTCTGTTTGCATCATCATCTGCATGGTTTCCTGGATGCTTTTGACTTTGGTTTTCCTGGTGTCGATTCTTTGACATTACATGTCTTTACATGCATGTTTTCAGCTTATGATGACACTATTTTTAAGACCTTTTGCACCTTACATACTCAGTCTCTTGCTGAAATCTGGTAGGTTGATTGCCCCATGAACTCATATATGGAGGTTCTTATGCATCAGCCCATGACCTAGATGTAGGTAGCATTGCTGAATCTTATTGTTCTTACTTAGCATAGGGAGGGTGTAATCTTGTGTGAGGCGTGCAGCCCTTGAACACAAGACCCATGCTATGTTTTCATATTTAGATTTTAATAGATGTTTATGATGCATTTCTTGATGAGTTTACAAGATTACAAGGTTGCATTGCATTCTGGTTTCCATCATATTACATGATTTGGCACTGCATGGCATTTTGATTTTTTTCCCTGGCACAATTTCCTAGCACCCCAGTAGAGCACATATGTGGCGCACCAGACTGGAGCACCAGCCTGTTTTCTGTTGCATGCAGCTGCATTTGCCATGGTATTTAACATGCTTCCAGTTTTGATTTGCTTTTGGTTTTCTCTGGTTGTCTTCCTGTATATATCAGGAAGACCTCACTCTATTTTCAACCTCTTTTGTGCATGATAGGTCATGTTTTGCATATAGTAAAGCAAGGATGAAAATCACTTGAAATTATTAGATCTTTGATCTTATTTATGCAATATCCTTGCATCAATGCTTGACCCGCGATACGAGTGATCCTTCTGAGCATTAGGACATACCCCACATCCCATGCACTTCTATTTAGCATAGGATACCATTCACTTAGCATGGCATTGCATATCGCTCTTGGGCGTACAAAAAAGGCTGAAAAGCCGACATTTCATATAAGTAAATGAGAAACCCATAGAAAGACCGATTTTCGGGCGCACGAGGGTGCCTAATACCTTCCTCGTGCGTAACAGGGATCCTTGCCCAATTTTTCTGGTTTATGATCTTCTTTTCCATTGCCTTTATTGCATGAATTGGATGCTTTTAAGCAGTTTTCCTTGTCATCCGTTTTTAATAGACTAAGTGGCGACTCCTGGATTTTTATCATTATTTTTATTGATTTGCCGTGACTTTGCCGATCCTCGCGCATTTGGCCTTTCGCGCCAATCTCGAGGCTGTCGCCGGCATGGTTACACTAGTACCACATTTCATAGTTTGCCCCATTCAACTTTTCTATCCTAGCCAATTTAGTTGTGAACAGTTTGCTAGCCATTTTTTAAATCGGTGGAAACGCGGGCGGAGGCGCGGAGCAGGGGGAAAACGCGGGTGCAACAGTTCACGTGCGGGCGGAGCGATGTGCGACGGGCGAATCGACGGGGTCCAGTGGTGCGAGTAGGCGGCTCGCGGATCCCTAGGGGCGTGGTGCACGCGCGCAAGGGGTGAGACCATTGAGGGGGAGGGGCTTTCGCGAAGTGGAGGCGGGCCTGCGTGTGCGGGGCTCGCTGGGTGGTTCGCGGATGGCGGAGCGGCGGTTGTGCAGCTATGCAAAGCTCTGATACCACTGTTGGTCGACGTTTGGGGGCTTCTACGAGGTGGTGAAGGTGGAGATTCAAGGTATGGTTTCTCTGATGATCATTTCCCTTAAATTTCTACCTCTATTTATAGTGGAGCCATGATCTTCCACCTCCCTCCGTGCCCCAACGGCTCCTTCTCCATAAACGCCGACCATTAATGCTGGCCATAAACACTATTAACATCAGGGAGGAAACGGTCGACTGTTTCCTTCTTCCACATGTAATGGTGGTCTTCATTGACCACTAGCTCACAAAAGGAACTGGACAGAAACCAAACAATGGTCTCGAAGTCTCTTTAGACTTACAAGACCAGACATCAATGCAATCTACACCTAAACAATGCCACTGAATAACCAATCCAGTGCACCGCATAAAAAATTAGACCAAAATTTAATTCTAGGATCAAACATTAACCTTAGAGGCTTAGAGTCTATTTAAATCATTATAGGGAAAGACCTAATATTTCTAGGTCGTATAGCCTTTTATGCTAAATTATAATTTAGTAGAATCTTGCTAATGTATTTAGGCAATCCCTAATTCGTCTCTAATGATTTACCTAATTATTATTATGCCATCATTACTTATGATGTTACTATAACACTAAATATAACAAAATTATTAAAAACAAGTCTTTATGGGCTTATATGTAATTTACATAAATGTAAGGGTTTAAAAGTAACTAAATTCAAGAACTAAGGACTAAACAGTAATTTTCACATGGTTCAAGGACTAAATCATAAATTAAAGACCAAACTTAGGGACTAAAAAGTAATTAAATACAAAATTTAGGGACCAAAATACAAACTTTCCCTAAGTTAGAGATCAAAATGCAAATCTCACAAAGTTAAAGGGTGAAAATGCAATTAACTCACCTCGACAACCTAAGAAATCAAAATTGTGACATAATTAAAATTTTGATGTTAAAAATCTATTTTTCACCTAAAAATTGTAAATAATATACTAAACTGAAGATCTCGATGAACTGTACATTTTGAGACAAAAATCATCAAGATTCGATGAACGTAGTTTGAGAAATCCTAAATCAAAACTCACGACATTATTCATCGTCCACTATTCATTCGAGATTTCAAATCAGAACTGCTTTCTCTACATGCATCCAAAAATTACAAATAATATACTAAATTAAAGATTTTGAGTTGATCTTTCATTTGGGACAAAAGTTAAAAGAATCTGATGTGTACAATTCAAGAAATCACATATCAAAACTTGTAGTTATTGTTTAAGACACTGTTCATCCGAGGATTACAATCACAACCAGTCTCACTACATGTATCCAAAAATTACAAATAATATACTAAAATGAAGATCTTGAGATAATTTTCCATTTTAGACAAAAATCACAAGAATCCTTTAACCGTAACTCAAAATATCAAAATCCAAAACTCACTTTTATTATTCATGGTTACTGTTCATTTGCAAATAATTCACTGAAAATCCTTAGCCCCTGTTTGGAACCTAGATAAAGTCAGGAATAAAGGCAGAATTGAAATTACAATTCCATTTGACAAGTCAAAAAGTGGAATAGTAATTCTTATTTTAATTTACTTATTCTAAAATAGCTATTCCATAGGAACGATAGAATAAAGTTATTTTGCTAAGTTATTCTGATAAACGCATGTATACAATGTATTTATTTTTTGTTTAAAATTTAATACATATATAATATAATGTATACATATTTTAAAATAGATATATATCTTAATAATTAAGTTGATTATTATTAATCTATATGTTTTCAAATTATTCTAACACTTATTCTGATACTTATTTTATTTTTTATCCAAATCAGAATATCTTTCTATATTCCTTATTATCACATCCAAGAAAGAGAGAGCCTTCATGTAGGAATCTACGGCCACGAGTATGTGCGCACAACCATGGGTCACACACTTAGCAAACCTACGCACTGTCTCCTAGACCATATAACTGGCACCTTCTAGGCCATTACCACATGTAAGTGGGGCTACGAGTACAAAATCACAGTTGCGCAACCACTTACAGTTCAAGTGGCCTGTGCTAGAGGAGAATTAACTGCTTGGGTACACTAACAATCCTCCACAGCTTCGAAACAAATCTTTAGTGCTTCCACATTGGTCTATACAGTATCTCAAACTCAGGATACCAGGATACAACGTTCGAAACTCAATTGCTACACCGGTCTACAAAAGTGCAACTTAAGTTTTGAGTTCAAAATACAAAATTTTCCGCTCTACTAATCTGCACTGGCAACCCACGCTGGTCACCTGCATTAGCGATCTACCTTAGTAATACACGATCGACTTAGAACTCTTGACAAAAAATTCAACTGTCACCGAAGGTCTACGTTGTTATATGTATACATACATGTATCATAGTAACTTAGCGGAATAACTTTATTCTACCACTTCCATGGAATAATTATTTTGGAATAAGTAAATCAGAATAGGAATTACTATTCCAAATTTATTCCAATTTTCACACAACCAAATGGAACAATAATTCTTGTTTTAAAGTTATTCCAGGTGTTATTCTTGGAATCAAAGAGGATTTCGTGTTTTTTGTCCCAATATACTTGTTAAATGCTACATTATTGTTAATACATTTTTAATAATGAAAATTATCGATATGCACTTAATAACTCAAAATATTTACCTATATACACTTTCGTTAGTCTAAACCCAATCGACATTAATACCTAACATTAGTGCCTCCTAAAATGGGTTATTGCTCCTATAGATTTCACATAAAATCTCCCAATAAATGTTGATCTCTATACACTTGTTAAACTTCCTTCTCCTTCCTCATCTTCTTACTCTTCTTCTTCTTCTTCTCACGAACCCATGTCTACAATAACAAAATCGTCCTCTGCCAGACATGGCCTCCACCACCCATCTCATTACAACGCCTTTGGGCTTGTTGGTCTTCTTCTTCTTCCACTTGTGGTGTTGGCCTCTCTATTCCACTGCTCAATGGGTGCAAGGAGTTTGGCTACCTTGATGGAGCCACGACCCTTGGTTCTTGAATACCACAAGGGCTAACTTCTCATTGGACCAATCTCGATCAATCTCATATGGTATGTTAAGTTTACACCTTCCCAATGTGTCATAGTCATCGACTTCATCACGACACTCTTGCCAACAACAACACCCACCACCAGTGGCAACCATCTGTTACCACCTGATGGAAGACCATTGGGAAGTACTACCACACGCCAACTCTCCACTCCTTGTTCTCACCGTTGACAACACTCCATTGCTCGACAAGTCCGACTCTCTTAGCTAGCAAGAGACTCACCTCCACCTAGCTCACCTTGTTAGTGACGCAAGGAGGGCCATCAACGTCGTGCTCATGATGGACAATGTTGCGGTGGATTGATTCTGCATGAGCTGATGAGGAACACATGGGTCGTCAACATGGTCCAAGAACACTAGGTATGCCTACATTTGGGTAGAAAACTCGACGACACAATGCCCAAGCCAACGTGCATGGCTGCTCCACTAGCTTGTGTATGGACCTCAGGTGCCTCCTCTTACGGCACCCAACGATGATGTGGGTATCGACGACATGGTAGTCAACCTGGTCGATCTCTTGGCTGGCATGGTGATGAATCCCTTTAGGAAAGGGTACCTCTGGGGAGACAAGGCGGAGCCACTAGAGGCCATGTCAATTTGTTGCAGGATATATGTGGGAGCTTATCCGGGCTATGTAGGGAATTAATTGGTGGATGAGAACATTGATGGAGCCACAATGTGTTTGGGGATAGTGGGAGGAAGTACTTGCTACTAGCGTTGACTGTTTCCACTAGAAGAAGAAGAAGAAGAAGAAAAAGACGAGGTAAAAGAAGAGGCAGTAGATGGGGGGAAGAGGGAGAGTAGAAGATTTTTAGGATTTTTGGGTGATAAGGGTATGTTCGTCTTTTCCTTGGACATTGGTTTAGTTAACCATAGTTTGGATAGGGGAAGTTGATGGAACTTGAAGACAGGTGATAGTAGGTGTATATAGATAAGTTTTTCGGCTTATTAAATATATAGCAGTCAATTTTGTTGTAAATAGTGTATTTAAGATGATATGACTTTTAACGAGGATATTGAGACAAAAAACTTTAAATTTTATTAATATAATATGGTCATCTAATCCAAGAATGCCTTTTTAATATAAATAGAGGTTGTTTGGACCTATACGTAATAATTTAATATCATGGGTGTACCTAATAATTTAATATCATGGGTGTACCTACTCATGTTTTTTAGACAATGTAATATATTAGCTTAGAATTAGCCCCAACAAGACTCCATTATTATATGAGATTTCATGTTCACTTATACTTCTGTGACATGACATGGTAAGTCAAATCTTCTCATGATTCTCACATGAATAAAATTTCATGCCCAAAAGTAGATTTAGCTTTCCGTAAGAGTAGATTTCATACGTTAGATTATTAATGATTGTTGGGTTAAGCTAATAGACCCAACAATCCAACCCAAGCAGGCATGTGATGGAATTGTAACAGATAACAGTAAGACTCTCAATGGATTGGGTTAAATCTACTAATTCATTTGACTCAACTTGTTATTTTGAGGAATGAATTGAAAAATCGAACTCATTAAACCTGTTAACCTATAATCTGTTAATAACGGATTAGGTCATAGATTGGATAGATGATTCTATTCATTAACCTATAACCCATTAATTTTAAAATTTTAAAAGGAATTCTAAACCTATTTTTTCTAACATTGTTGACTTGGTATTTGGTATGTTCTATGTATGTCTTTTCTCTATGAAAAATATGAAGTTTTTGTATTTTTTAGAGATCATAAATTAACTAATGTTGGTTATTTATGTTTTATTAGTTCTTGTGCTTTTAATGTTTAAAACATTTGGATGATTTTTACATATTTGAATTGTTGGATTAAATCTAAAAATATATTTGAGTCAATATAAAATCAATTAAAGTATTATAGGTTATTTTTTGATTAAACTCATTTTAGTGATCTATTTGATTTTTTGGGTTGAGCAAATTAGCATTCTAAGTGATATAGGTCAATATGTGTAGAAACCATAAAGGTATTTTTCCATTTGTTGATGGACTGAATTAGAAATGTGTAATATTATAGTTCTTTATATAATGTGGTTATGGTCTCTAAACTCTAAGTTTTTTGCCTCTCTTCTCTCTCGTTCCTATCTTGAGAAAGAGCAAGAAAAGGGAGAGCTTGTTAGTTTGAAAGACCAAATCTAGACAAGAGGAGCAAGGAATATCAGATTTTTTACATGGATTCATGTACGTTTTCATATTTACATTTATTCAATATGAATATGACATGAACAGATCTTAAAATTTTTGATTAAATTTTGAAATACATTTTTAATATAAAATATTTATTTATCTTTCGAGATTTAAATTTAACAAGTGATATCAAAGCCTAATCATGTTGTTTCATTATGAAATATTGTATTTTGATGCAAATAATGTTGAAAATCAATGTTTTCCTCTTTCTCTAGTTTTTTTATGCAATGACGTCACTGATATCATGTTTTTCGTGCATCAACTCACTTATAAGTATGCTCCTATTATGATCTGGTTTTTGACCGTCCTTGTATCAGATTGTTCCGACGCCCAGGAAGTGCCAGAACACAGGCTGAGAGCCTGGGAGGCGCCCCCCATCGGCGTTTTAACCGTCGGTCATTGCCCTACCGTTGCCTCTCTTCAGGCGTAGCATTTCTTAAACCGTTTTAGGATTTCTGATTTTTGAGTAATCAGATCTAGCTTGGATACGTTTATCAACCTATTTAGATCTTGTATAAAATTTGCATGGTAATCCTTGTATTTATATTGTTTATTGGAGTTTTATTTAAATTGAGGAAAACTCTATAATGACATCTGATTTAATGAAAAATCCAGTAGAACTTTATATTTTTATTTAGTCCTATGTTTTCTGGAATTTTACTGTTAAACCCTTGAACTTTGACATTTCTTTCAAAAATGTCTTTGTATGGTTAACATATTGTTTATGTTATATGTTAAAGTTAACTTTTACTTTAAGTTAACTGAATTTCAATTACCATGCCTTAATGATTAATAGTTAGACTATCAACTTTAGAATTAAATAAATTCATTATTAGTGATCAACAATAAATTGTCTTCTATCTAAGAATAGATTGATCAAAGTAACATCCTACCAAAGTAGACTCTCTTATCTAGATTAGTTTATTTGAGATAGAAAGATGTTAGTGCATTTGAGATTCATGCGGATAGTAATCGACCTAAAGGAAGATTACTATTTGACTGAATATCAAGTACATTTGTGGTAATAAATTCATGACAATTATATAATTGTGTCATGTTGGTAACTAGTTGGCCCAAAGGAAAATTTGTTACTTGACAGGACTAATAGTTAGAATTTGATTACTACAATGAAGAGTACCACATGCAAGTTGACATTGCTGTCTAAAGACTAAATGTCGATATTACGTTAGGTATCTTGAGATAGACTCCCACCATCAGTTGAATTTATTTGTTTGTTTCTTTATTCTTAAAGATTAAAATGATTCACGTTGAACTAACTATTCTTATAGTTTTTAAATTATTTCTGAATTTATTCAATAAATGCATCTACCTCAATTAGTACCAATATAAACTCAATTCCAATGCTTAATGGCGTCAATTTCAGATAGTATAAAGAGAATGTCATGATAGTACTTGAGTACATAGATCTCAATTTAGCCCTTAAGATAAAACACTTCCCTACTTTAGAGTCTGACAGTTTGGCTGAGGACCAGAAAGCTTATGAAAAATGAGAGCATTCTAATAGGCTAAGTCTGATGATCATTAGGTGCGCCATTCCAGAAATCTTTTGCGGTACTATGTCCAAAGAAACTACTGCCAAAGAGTTTCTCAATGACCTTGAGAAATGATTTGCCAAGTGTGACCGTGCCTGACCCGGAGGAAGGGGTAGGGGTTTTTCTCAGGTGTTGCTCCTGGTGTTCACCGGAAGAGGAAGGCTGGACGCGGGTGCAGTTGGGTCTCGACTGGTGGTTTGCTCGTTGGGAAGAAGGAGAGATGTGAGAGATGGCTGCTGTAGGAGGTGAGCCTATGCAGTTATGGTGGAGGTCTGGTGCAGTAGGTGGGTTCGTGTGAAGGAGGTTGAGGGCTGGTGCAGTGGAGGGGTGTTCTGGAAGATGTGGGGGGGTGCTGGTTTGACGGATGGAGGTTGGGTTTGTGTTGGGTTATGATAGGAGGAGACGTGTGGCTGCTGGTTTGCACGTGTGGAAGAGAGTTGGCTAGGACGTGGAGAAGGTGGAGACTGAGGGTTGTTTGTGGCTTACAAGGATGGTGTTGGGAGGTGGGGGTTGGCTGTGAAGGTGTTGGGTCGTGCGGTGGCTGGTTGGTGTAGTTCATGTGAAGGGGAAGGACGGCAGCTGTACATGATAGATGGTTGTTGGAGCGTTGGGCTGTGGTGTGTTGCAGGAGGTGGTGGAAAGGTTGTGCGGGCTGTTGTTGGGTGCTGTTAGATAGAGGAGGATGGGCTGAAGGAGGAGGACGTGAGTGAGGCGGCTGAGTGGACTGGGAGAGGAGAAGAGAGATGGGGAGAGGTTGTGATGGTGAGAAGGAGATGGAGATGGAGAGGGGAGGCCGTGTAGAGGAGGAGAGATGAGGAGAGGTTGCTGCGCACTGGTGGCTTATGTGAATGGAGCTTGGGTGGAGAGAAGAGGAACTGGTTGTGCTGTTATGGGTTAAGAGAGTGGGGAGGTGGAAGGTTGCTTGGGTGAAGAGAAAAGGAGAGATGAGGGAGATGGAGGGGTTCTAGCTGTAAGGTGGTGTTTGGGAGCCAAGAAAGGTGGCTGTGGTGGCCACATTGGTATGGGGATAGAGTGGTGAGGAGGTGAGGGCTGCAGCTGGTGAGGGGGTTGAGTTGGGTTATCAGTGAGGCTGTATGAGTTGGGTGCTGCGTGTGTGTGTGTGAGGGAGAGAGGGGTTGTGGCTCAGGCTGTGACGGCAGAGGACGTGGAGGTGGTTTGTGGGTTGGGTTTGAGTGTAAAGGTGGGGGACGGTGGCTGTTATGGGGCTTGTTTCTCTCAAGTGCAAGTCCTTCTACATGAAGTTCTCTCCCCTCTCTCTCTCTCTCTAGATAGGATTCGTAGGGTGGTGGTTCCTGGTTGTGGCTAGTGGGTTGGTGGACGACCGGAGGAGGAAGGGACGGCTCTGGTGGGATGGCCTTCAGCTAGAGGGAGGAGGACGTAGGCTGCCATAGGTTTCTCTCTCTTTCACTCTCTATCTGCCCGCCTCACTCTCTATCTGTCCTCCTCTCAGATGAAGAACAAGGGTTG
>JAMKQA010062645.1:0-12332 GCA_024699735.1 Posidonia australis
GTTTTGCAAACGAAAAGCCTCAAATATTCGTTGGCATATTCGTTTGCAAGAGTAACAGCCCGGAAGGTGGAAGGTCAGCAGCCAGAGCTGGGCGCCTGCTTGGTGCGCCACCTTGGTGCGCCACCTTGGTGTGCCAACTTGGTGCGCCACCTTGGTGCGCCACCTTGGTGCGTCAACCCTGCTCACAAATGACTGATTTGGGCTCTGGCTAATGGGTTTGGGGCTCGGTTTAAGGACTGATCGCATCCAAAGCAACATAGGGACACTCATTCCTGGGTCACCTCAAAATCGGGGTGTCTACACCCTCTAACCAGTCGTCTCCCTAGTGGGGTCTAAGGGAAGTGTTCAACCGTCGCCCACCGGAGGGAAACCATCGACCGACGAGGCAGAAGTAATCGTGGGGTCAGACGGGGAGGAATTTTTTTTTAAGAGAGTGCCTTCGTCGTCCGGCGAAAGATCTTCATATGGCACAGCGAGGGGCGAAAGCCGATTCAGAATGACCTTGCGAGGGACTAGATTACCGAAGAGAAGAGTAGGATCCAGAACCTTCGTCGAAGGAGCGACAGCGAGCCAAGTGGGCCGGGAGGCCTCAACAAATGAAACGGAGAAGGGGAGATTTCCCTGATGAGAAAAAAGATAATCCAAATCGGAGTGCATATAACAATAATTCAAGGCATTTAACCAACTAAACGATATCTCTTTAGTATATAAAAAACAATCCACGTCTAAATCAGCATAAGATCCGGGCAGAGTGGGAGAAATAGATCTATCGTAAAGCAATATTATCAGAAGACTGAGATCACATAGAAAGTGTGAGGCTCCCTCCTGGAAGGGAGGATTCCGACGAGTAGGTTGAGAGCAAGGGCTAAACAACCTCGAAAGGGGGCAAATATCGTCTATGAAAAATAGGAAGCTTATTATCATTATTTTTTTTGTAATTAATAATAGATGAGTTTATGTCTTTTTTTGTGTAAAATTTAGGTGTTATAAAATTTGAGAATCTACTCGACTCAACTTGAATTTTGTGAATCGGTTGGATTAGATCTGGATTAGGTATGGGTTGAGTTTAAGTCTAAAATTATTCAACCCAAACAACATGAATTGGGTCATGGACCTGATTCAACCCTACCCATACACACCCCTAGTACTATTTGTTACTTGTTGTAGCATGAAGTATTTGGGTTAAGAGTAATTGAAGTTCATTGTCTCTACATACAGTTGTTTCACGTATGAAACTATTCTCATGTCAAGTTCCTACTTTTTCACTAGGTAATTGGACTTCATAATACAAAAATTGGCTCAAAATATTGCAATTTAACAATCCAAATAATTCACCAACATCAACATGACATGGTTTTTTAAACAGTGAGACACATCTAGTAATCTATGTTTACTATTTTCATTACTTGCCATTGTTGATTTGCTTATTGTGGGGAATGTAAGTGCACTTTAAGAACTTGATGAGGGAAATCATAACAGTAGTAGTACTTCAAAAATAGAATTCGCATGGTATGAAAAAATGTAGATAATTATGTCATTTTAATTATTAATTTTATTATTTTGACCAAATCTAATCACATTATGAAAAGTCTATGACAGAAAGTTTAGAAGAACCATATTTGTTTTTCAATTCACCATGCTCCTTCCACTCGAGACTAGTGAAATACAATAGGAAAGTCTTGCAAAAGCTTTTCAGTCTAGAAAAGATTAAAAAAAATGGATCTTTGTAGGAATTAAATTTTGATTTTGCACTTGAAATCTCTTGAAACAATTTCAAGGCCCACGTGAAGTTTGTTCATCTGCATGATTCGAAGTCAAACTAGTGGTCATTTCACCAACTCTATTTCTGTCATTACTTGAAAACTTTCATTCTGCATTATGAAGCAGTATCTGAACGATGTTCGTATTTCCAGCAATCTTTCTTATGAACAGTGAATCATAAATATGCCATGCAGAAATTGACATTGGTCCCATTTTTGGATGATATGATAGTTTTTTTTAGAGCGGTTCCATTTTTGGGCCTCTGGGGCATGATGGCCCCATCTGCTAAAAGCCCAGTTTGCATAGGGTCGGTCTAGGTCGGGTTGGTGGCCCATGGACCATGGTAGACAATAATGCCCTTTCTTTAGTGAAAACAATCTCGGACCTTGATTTATCAATGGATGATCCAAACGTTTTTTATACATTTCAAATAAAGAGTTTAGTTTAATAAAAAATTCTTTTATGTGGATGTGAATTTTTATAAAAAAAAAATCTTTTAAACATATGAAACCTCTAGTCTTTTTTTTTCCTTCTAAAAATAGAGAAAAATGTCAAAACATTTCTTTTAACATGTTAGACTGAGAAGAGCCAAGGTCCTTTTTTTTTTTTTTTTTTTTTCCCTGAATGAGGTCCTAGCTTGCTTGAGAAGTGGTTGGCAAGCTTGGCCCATGCCAACCTTTTTAAAAAATTTATGGGCTTGACCCTTTTCGGAGGAGGTTTTTGTATTTGAAAAGTAAAAGAAACCAATATGAAAAAAAAGGTATTTTCCTTTTCACCAAAAAATGTATTTACAATCATGATTTTTTGTACATTTTTCATTGAAAAGTAAATTCCTTTGGTTTTTTACACAAACTTAAATTACTTCCTTACCTTTTTTCACCCGTAAAGGTGAATTTTAAAAGAAAACTATTTTCCAGTGCTTTCCAGACATGTACAAACACTCAATTGGAGGTAAATAGAAAATGAAATTTAATGATTTCATTTTCTAATATTTTCCGGTTCTTTGATATCCTTGACACAGTTAGAGGTTTGTTAGGACCTTGTTCAGAAAATTAGGACCTTTTTTTTTTTTGGAAACGGTAGTATATTATTAAAATTCCCTTAGCTATGTAAACCACTACCAAGGGATCAAGATGTCCAAAAGTATTACAAAGGTCTGGAACAACAAGTTCCGATCAAATGCAAAAAATATAATATCTACAGAAACCATTCAAAGTCCAAGTTCTAATACTCAAAATATGACAAAAAGTGGCTGCATAATGTAGAATGATAAAACAGATTAAGCTCCAGCACCCTCCACTGCAGAGCTTGGCAGATTAGAGGTAGGCTCAGTGGATTGTGGTTGGAGAGCCTCAAGGAGTCCGAAGGAAGAAGTAGAATTATTTGGGACTTGATCCATGGTCCATACATGATACATAGAGGAGATAGATTGTAGGAGTTCTTCCTTTTCGAAGCCTTTTACAAAATTATTTATGCAATGATGCATTAAAGAGATGATATCAAAAATAATTGCTAGGTGAAACTTACTGTGGTCTCTAAAAATTCTGCTGTTACGTTCCATCCAAATTAGCCAGAAAATGATTTGAATAAGAGCAACCCAACCATACTTATTAAGATTAAATTTAAGCATAGGTGTTAACTTAAATAAGTCAGCAATTTTGAAATATCTAGGGTACATAGAAGAGGCTATGAAGAAGTTCCATATAGGTCAGATAAAGGAGCAGTGAATAAATAGATGGGTGTTGGTCTCTCTATGCATATTACATAGTATACAAGTTTCTGAGCCATTCCACCCTCTTTTAGATAGATTCACTTTTGTTAAAATTTTATTGTTTAAGACCATCTATGAAAAAAGCTTAATTTTTAAAGGTGTCCAACTTTTCCAGATATTCGAACATAGAGGGAATCAAATGCCTCCATCATTTACAACTCTATAACAAGAGTTAACTGAAAAAGACTGGCAACCATATAAGGTTATCTCCACCAGGCAACAGGGTAATATCTTGCAGTATAGCAGCTAAGAAATCTGCCTGTGATTGGATAATAGTATGATCACCCAAGAGTACCTTGGAATGATCAAAAAGTTTATTGAAATCAGTCCTAAATAAATCCACAATTTGTTTAACTATTGCTTTCTTAAACTTGGCTACAGAGTATAACTTTGGAAACTTGAATTTTAATTATTTTCCATTCCACCACTTATTTTCCCAAAACAGGACATTATTGCCACTGAGCACTTGGAAAGTGGTGAAGTAATTAATAATATCAAAACATGTCTTAATACTCAAGTTTACAAATTGCTTTGGGTGAATAAATCAGGATTTCATTTATGTTCAATGAAACAATGGTATTGACCCTCCTACGACATTTTACCGTGTTGTGAAAGATGGTTGTATTCAAATCTCCCTCTTTAAGCCATTGTATTCTAGATTTTTGCTTTTAGTAAGATTCCTGCTCTTTTAACAAGGAAATATGCTCTATTCTTAGAACCTTTTTCTCTTCCTAAATCTCATCACTAAGCATCAAAGATTCAGTTAGTCCATCAATGTATTGTATTTGTGATTCTACGTATCTAATTTTTAATGTGTTGTTTCAACTTTTTGAGTTTATTTGCAAAAACAACAATGGAAGAAAGTAAGGGGCAGCTATAAGTTGATTTCTGCCAACAATTCAGTAAGAATTGTTCAAAACCATCAATATGAAACCATGATTTATAAAATCTGAATGGGGAAGGACCCCAGTCAAGTGGGATTGTATCTAGAATTATGAGAATATGGTCTGATACTACCATGGCCTTTCCGGAGCAAAAAGCATGAGGAAATTTGACCGACCAATCTGTAGATATGAGGAATCGGTCAAGTTTGACCATAGTTGGATGCGATTGAAAATTAGATCAGGTAAAAGAGTAATTGTTGGGCGAGAAGTCCATCAGGAAGTTATTTTCAATAAATTCATTGAAACTTCTCATAGAAGAAGTGATTTCAGACCTAAAAGAGTGTTCATGAGAGTATCTGATTACATTAAAATCACTACTAATGACTCAATTGTTGTTAATCAGATTACTGAGGTTGTTCATTTTCTCAATGAAGTCTTACTTTAAACTGGATTCACAAGGACCATATACCCCTGTAAGCCACCAATCAAACCCATCTACACAGTTTTTGAAGTTTAAAGAGAGGTTATAGACGGCAGGTATAGTTTTATATAGTTCAATAATTTTGTCATCCTAACCTATGAGAATGTCTCCTGAGGCCCTCAAAGAGGGGAGGTGTGACCATAAGTTGATTTTGCCTCCTCCTAGTGATTTGAGTGATCCTGGGGAGAATGTTTCCTTCTTAGTTTCACTTAGAATTATTATGTCACACTTATTAGATCTGATGAAGTTACGTACAGCTCTTTTCTTACCACTTGTTCCTAAACCTCTTATATTCCATATTGCTATAATCATTGATTACTTGGGGGCAAGCGAAGAAAAGCTACTTTCTCAACAGTGCTAGTGCAAGTGTCTAGATTAATATATGACATGCCCTGATCCTACTTGACCAGGTTGAAGAAACACTTAGTTTCTTCCAAGAAATTAAAAGTAAACCCAATTTTACCACAGGAAAACTGAAATTGATCATAAGAGTCCCAGTGAAGTAAATCATTCAATATAGCATCTGTATCTGAATTGGTTGTTATACTATCAAAATAAGAAGCAATAGAAGATGCAGAATTGTTTACGTAATTGGGATTATTGGAGGAAGAAGTACTAGGAGAAATGGGCATGATATTACCTAGGGCATGCACAGGGGTAGCCGGGTGAGAGGTGTGATTCTCAGAGTTTAGATTACCCAGGTCATCATTCTTCAAACAATCATAAATCGCTAGCACTTTCTTGAACTTAGCCATGGAAATATTTCTAGCCTTTATCTTTGCCTCCACGAATTTAGAAGTTTCCGTGGCTGTTTGATTCTCTACCACTTGAGGAGTTATAGTCGGAGTAGTTTCAGAAGAGAGCGAAGGTGAAGCATTGCAGTGTCTTCCAGAGGATGAAGGGGAGGGGGTAGGTAAGAGACCAGCAGTATTTGCAGAAGGGGTGAACTGAGAGGTGAAAGTAGAGGATCTAGTCCACACATTCTTCCCATTCCTAGGACCTTTCCCACTCTTTGCACCTCTCCAACCCTTATTGTGCTTAAAAGGCTTCCTAGTGGGGTTGAGGCCTCTAGGTTCTGAAGAAGGTAGAGGTGGTTGTTTGGGCCAAGCAGGAATAGGCTGTGGTATAGTGAGGGGGGTGCGCAAATGTCCCAACTACGCCTATATTTAATGGAATAAACTATTTTACCAAATGCAAAGAATCTTGAGTCTAGGATGTCCTTACCTGAATGAATTCGTACTCTGATTCTCGCAAATCATTGGTATTTGACACGGTCAACGGAAAGATCGACCTCAAGAAGATCTGCAAACTAAAAAACTATATGGTGAAATACGTCTACATTCCATGGATGATGGTAAATCCCTTCCATTTTGATCCAAACCCCCTCTTCCCTTAGAGTAAAAACCACAGTGGAATTGGGGGACCAGTGGATGAAGGAGGCAGAGAGAGTTTGGAGGGAAGACCCATATAAACTGAGGGTTTTGTTTCTGATCGTGGAGGAAGGGAATTTCAAAATGAACTTGCCTAGGGAAAAAACCCTAACTTCTATCCGAGAAGGAGATGGCCAGTTGTTAGAAATGTGGTATTCCAGGATTTCTTTAGTGAGTTGTGCAGAGTGCGCAGTAACAATGGCGCAACATGAGAGGGATAAGAAAAGGTCACAGGTCACCTCGGACAGTGGAATGATAGTAGGGTTGTGAGGAGAGAGACCCGTCATGGTGGAAACAGAGGGAGAGGAAGATGTCGGTTCCTGAAAAAATTTACAAATCGCTACCGAGTGGGATGGGGTATTACATTTAAAACAGGAGCCAGAATATTTGCAAAAACTTTTAGTACGACCACGTAGGCCGTAGCTAAAGCATCGTCTAGTTAAGTGATAGAAGCTTACCAATGGAGAACGGCTATTTCTTCTTTTCACCACCTCCCACCCTTCCCTCGTCGTTTCTTCAGACCAGGTTGGAGTATCTTCCTTTTCCCAGAAGTGACCAGTAGACTTAGAGGAAATCAGAGGAGAAGCTAAGGCGGCAAAATGAGAACCGAAGAGAGTAGGTGGAGGAGGAGTATCGATGTTGTCAGAAAAAATCTCTCTGTCAGGGATATGAGTCGAAGAATTCGCAGAATCATAAATGTCATGTTAAGTGGAGAGAAAACAATTACTTTCTTCGCACGTTTTTATAGAGCATTGATTACAAGAAAAGACAGAGCGGCGATACGAATCATTCATGTTAGACGAAATACCAAAGACACAGTGATGCTCAGGGTGTCCTGCCGAATTACCCATAAATACATTAAGGTCTAATTCCACTAAATCATGGGTAAATTGAGAATTAGCATTAATAATATCTTGGCAATAAAGATAATGAGGATAAAAAGCCTTAATCTCAGTGTTAATATGCGGTGGTTGATACGTAGAGAAGCTCCATATAGAACTCCAAGAGTCATCTGTGACTGCAGAGGACATGTCAGAGCCTCGAAAGATCCACCGACCCTCCGTCTCCCTCAAGCAGGCCGAATGATCAAATGTCCAGCGACGTCCAACCAGAGAAATCTTCCCGGCTGGAGAAAAGAACGTGGCAAAAGGGTCATTAAAAGAAGTGAAGATATCCATGTATGAAGGACATTCTTCTAAATAACTTGCGACCTCTGAATCACAGAGGGGCACACAATCAGAAGCCAAGACACTAGCAGGAGTATCGAGATTAGGGTTTGAGCTTGAATCGCCATAAAAAATTACAGAGAAGCGATTATTCATACAAATACTAGAGTCCACATTCAGATCCATACACAGATAATAACAAGTAAGAATATTAAGCCAACTAAATGAGATCTCCATGCTAAGAAAGAAATAATCCACAATCACATCGATTTTAATCTCAGAGGAGAAATAGCATGAAGAAATGACACCATGTATAGATCGCAAAGTACCAGATCTAAGCTGAAAAGCTAGGAATCGCCCTGGATGAGGCAGAGCCCTCTGAGGACACCGAGGTCGAGATCTCATTGACCTCGCGTAGGGAGGATCTACCGGGGAGGCAGACAACAACCCCGAAGTTGAAAAGGGGGAAGCGAGTTTCTTTCCAAAGCTGCAAACCTACGGGGAAGGGGGGAGCAACGGGGAGATTCTGGATTTCTCCGAGCGTCCGCGGACCTGCCTAGAAGGCAAGACCAGAGGTTCATCTTCCTCCAGGAGACGTGACTTGAAAGCCTCCCAGTCAAAACGTGATGCTGTTGTAGGAGATTGTGGGGGCGAGAAAGATGTCGTCGGGAGAGGTGTTTTTGTCTTCGCATCTTGACGTTGGAAGTTTCAACTTCAGTAATTGGACATCGTAAATTGACAATTAGGACCCATTTTCAACAATGGTTATAAATGTTTTCCACTAGCATTCATAACAAATAAGGGTCAAGCTAAGGGTCAATTTTTGTACAAAATTTTATGGGTCAACCTTGAGTTGACCTTGTCAACAGAGGCTTCCTTGGCGCGCACACACACACACAGTTCAGATTGGACCTTGTTCAGGAAAAAATTTGGTTATGGACTCATTACCAACACTAGCACACAGCATATTAGCAAGATTATAACAGTGCTACACCACATTACTATTAAGCATTAAATTTATTTGATCTCTCGGAAGCCCAAAAGGCTGGCGGGGAAGAGAATTCCACTATCCAACTACAATGGAACGAAATCCTGTGGGACATAATGGTTAGAACAAAAGGAAGATTCATATCTTTAAAGTTGGCAACAAAAGAAGACAAAATTTAGAAGCCCTTTTTCTAAAAAAAAAGGTCATCTGAGATCTACAAATTAATTTCTATGTTCTGACAAAAAAAAATTTCTTTTTGGAAATTACCAGACAAAAGCTTGTTATATTGCATTTTAGTTACGTTTGATTTAAATTCTGATTTATGGATTTCCTATATAACTTGGTTTATGATCAGAAACTCCCATATCTTAACCTCCAACTTTTATAACCAACTACCATGATGTAGTTAGGCAGGAGGAGTGGAACTTCCACCTCCTTCCCAGGTTCGAATATCACGGACCACAAGGAGAAAATATATACATACCGATATCAAAAAAAAACTTCTAACTTTTATCAAATTTATATAATAGAAGATGTGTGTGCTTTTATAGTTGAGTTGATTTTGTCTTTCTCGTTTGGGTATTTGAATTTGAACGGAATATAGCTTTTCTAAACTGGTTTCTAGACATGCCTTGGATTTGTTTGGCCCTAAAAGAATTCTCCTATGCATCCTTGTAAGTCTACCCACGATTATTTCATCGTGGGAAGGCTTCTACTTTAGTGTTTTTTGAAATCAGTAGATATATATTTTTTCTCTCTGCGGTCCGTAAGATTCAAATCTAAGAAGGAAGTGTGAGTTCCACTCTCCTTAACCAACTGCATCATAGCAGTTGATTGCTCCTACTTCAATGTCAAGACCCAATTTTATTGTCGATAAAAAGTGTAAACTCGATCTATCACCCAACTTTATGGATTACGATTCCTACAAAAAGTGTAGGAAGAAAATTTTCACACAGTGTTAGGTAAAATGGCACAACATTCTTGGTCTACAGCACATCACATATCGAAGTTATATCATTCATCTGTGGAATTATTGCCCATTGTTGTTGTCAACAAGGGTATAGGATTTTTAAAAAAAACACAAAAAAAAACTGCCGTTTAGTGATAAAATTGTGGGTCCTGTAATTTATATGTGCCTTACCTATAATCATGACGTATAATGCCATTGTATCGAGGGAAGGGATTTGGAAGAATGATTTTCTACTGACAAGTAATTGACGACCAACAATCGATTCCGTAAGTATCTAATTAAGTGAATCCTTTGTTCCCATCACCATCTTCTCTTTCTCAACTCCACTACGATTATGATCAAACTCCATTGGAATCTCTGGTATATATTAAGCCCAAGCACGTACCTTTCACACGGTTAGAATAGTGAACAAGGCAAAGAAAAAATGAACCGTGAAAGATATTTCTTTTATCCTGCAAATCTTTAATTTGAGAAAAGACTAGTTATTGTCAATGGGATATTGCATGTGTTTTAAGACTGCCCCAGCTGATGAGAATCCTCCATTATCATTCATCTACAGTGGTAAGTCGCCATCTGAAAAGTAACCCCTCCGTCGGGCCACGCCTACAGTCCTCTCATTTCACTTGCTTCATCATCCGTTCAAGGACACTATTGTTGACAATTTCACCGAAGACCACGAGGTTAAAAGCATGGGTTTTAGTGGGAGATGAGAAGGATTCATCTGGTTCCCTTGCTTTTCTTGTCCTTCTTCCTCTCTTCTGTAACTCTTAACTAAACCGGCTGCTTTGTCTCACCACCATCCTCCGTTGTGACAGCACATGTCATTTTAAATAGTTTGGTGATCATATTCTTGCCCGATGATGCCAAGACATCCCCCATTAAAGAAGCATTATATATCATCCATTTTAATGATCAGAGGTGTCTTTGTGCTATGTGTGTTAATTACGGGCCAGCACATACAACTCCACTTCTAGTTAATTAATTACCTTCATAATTAAAGAGCACTAATGCATGTGCCACAAATATGACATGACGTATAGGTCTACTTCTTCTTATCCATCATGTGTATATATATATATATATATCCCTTAAATAAGGGAAAGAGAGAGAATCCAAGAGAGAGAGTGAGAGAAAATCCACGTGAAGATTATCAACCTACGTAATATGGATATGGAGAGATAAAAGGGACTTTATCAAAAGATAACCTAAAATATGAAATTAAATAAAGGAAGTAGCACAAGGTTTAGTATTACGATTTTTTTTCCATATTACTAAATTTAGTTATATAGAAAGTAGCAAAAGATTTAGTATAACTATTTTTTATCTATATTGCTAAATTTAGTTATATAAGGAGCAACAACATATTTAGTATTACTATTTTTTTCCGGTATTACTAAATTTAACTATATGGGAAGCACCAATAGATTTAGTATTACTATTTTTTTCTTTATTACTATTTAGTATTGATACTGTCTGATATTATTTTCATATACTAGTGTTTATATATTTTTCCATATAATATATATATTGAGAGAGAAGCAAGTGAAACAAATAATGATATAATACATGTGTAATATATATGTATGAACCAATAGAATTAGTGTCAACCTTCACATTGGAGAGAGAGAGGGAGAGAGAGGGATCTTGGGCCTGGTCCTTCAGCCTCCATGCGCCTCACGTGGCTCATCTTCTAAGAAAATAAGTGAACAGTAAAATCAGAAGAAAACTTAGGGCACTGCGCAACGGGAAAAATCAGGGGAAGAGTAGCCGAGTTTTTTTCTCTCTTGCAAGGGTTTGCTTGCTGTTGTGCCAAGGTCGTCCGCGTGGAAGAGGAAAGTAGCCGGCCGTCAGTCCGCGTGGAAGAGGAGCAGTCGGCGTCCGCTCGTGGTGCCGTGCAGCCGCGTGGAGGAGCAGCCTGTGTCTCGTGGTGGTGCAGCCCGTGCACGCGGAGGAGCAGCCGTCTGCGATTGGCGCGGAGGAGCAGCCGTCCGTCCGCACGGAGGAGCGACCATCTGTGCGGTGCTCGGAGCCAAGCGGTGGTCTGGTGACGCGTGGTGTTGCCGGCTACTGTTCCTGTTCGTGAGAGCATTGGTGGTCTTGTTTGCCTCGATTTGCGTGCCAAGCCAAGAAGAGAAATAAGAGGAAGATTTTCTACTCCATTGGGTTGTATTTCCTTTCTCTTATCATTATTATCACTGTTGAAGATTATTTGTGGTTTGAGCTAATCTCAAGTTTGAGAACTTGAGAAGAACAGTTATATTCCCTTGACAGCAGATTGCCGGTTGCCTGGACCAAGAGGGTCCTGTGGTTTTTCCCTTTCCTCACATCGAGGGGGTTTCCACGTAAAAATTTCTTGTGTCTGCTTGTAATTGTTTAGTTGTTGGTTTTTTGTTTGCTTCGCCTTAGTGTTTGTTAGGCCCTCGTTTCCCAACAAGAGATTGGTGGGGTATGAGTGAGAAGGAAAGGAGTAGGTAGTTTTTGTAATATATATGTATGAACCAATAGAATCAGTGTCAACCTTCACATTGGGGAGAGAGAGAGAGAGAGAGAGAGAGAGAGAGAGAGAGGGGAATGGAGTAGGTAGTTTTTGGAATAGGTGTACGGTAGTTGTTAATTTCATTCTATTTTCATGTTAATTACTAGATTAGTTTAGTTTCTTGAATTTTGAATTGATTATTCATGATATTTTTCGTAAAGTGATTTTTGCTTTATAATATGATCTAGTTGTTGATGAATTTTGTTGTAAATATGTCTTGAATTATGTTTTTGTTTCAGGGTTGTTTGGTCATTTGACCATTTGGGTGCTCTAGTATTTAAGTAGGCTAAGGCACAGATTATGTAACCTCTTTGGTCATTCGTGTAACCCTATTTTAGACTCCAA
>JAMKQA010062646.1:0-22361 GCA_024699735.1 Posidonia australis
CCCCCCCCCCCCCCAATTTGCAAGAGAAAAATGGGGGGAAAGGAGAGAAAAAAACTTGGAAAAATTGAGAGAAAAGCCACCAAGGTGTTTTCTCTCAACCAAAGCAACGATAGAGGTCTAGGATCAGAGAGGAAGCTCGGAGAGGGGAAGAATTCAAGTTTCAGGCCATCTTCAGCGACCTCCGGTGGTCATCTCCACTATCAGCTCAGGTATGCTCCCTTCTGACCTTAATTTTCTTCAAAAATGATTCCCTAGGTCCTCCTCCTTCTTCCCCAACCAATTCCAGCAGTGCCAGATGGTTTCCCTGGCCGAAATCGAGGTTTCAGGGGTTGCCAGACGTGTATTCCGGCGACATAGGTGGGGGCACGAATTCAATGAGTGATTTGTGCCCTAGTTTGCATTATCATCTCGAGGCGGACCTCCTCTTGCTTCACCGTACCTCCGGATGCCTTTTCAAGCCTATAAGAAGGCCACTAGAAGCCGTTCGCAAGAATCGCGACTCCTTGCCGTCGCCGGGGAAGAAGGTGAACAGTGGATTGCGTTCTGGAGCTCCACGCCTTGTAGTGACGCACCAAACATCTAGGAATCTTCCATCGCACTCCCCCAATGCTTCGGAGCAGCCAAGACCGAGATTCCAGCCCTGTATGCCATCAGCAGTCGAGCTTGCCGGAGAAGACAGAGACGACGGCAAGCAGCATCAGAGGGTGAGGGAGTTGCGCCGTTCGTGCCTCCAGATGGATGAAAACGTTCTTCTCAGCATCCCCGAGCCTCCTGGAGCCCAGAGGCGTCGCGCCATTGCCCCCAAAGTCTTCTTCTTCTCTGGCTTCGTCATCGGAGTCTTGTCGATGGCAAAGGGGGTGGACAGCCACATCCGACGATCCGATGCTCCATCTAAACCGTTAGATCTCTCCCCTTTCCTCTCTTCTTGCTCCAAGGGAGCTTTGATGCTAGATCAGGCATTGGAGACGGTCATCGACGGTGGGGCTCTGTCGCTGGCGGCCGTCGCATGTTTAAATAAAAAATAAAAAAATAGTTTTCTTTAGCATAAACTTCTGATCTTTTCTTTTCATTACAAATAGGTCCTTATTTCATGCATTTAGGTCCTTGCACTAGTTTTTTAAATCTTTTTAATAATATTTGTTTTGGAGAATTGCAGTGTGACTCCTGTACATTCTTGTTAATGTTTTCCAAGCTTTAAAATTTGATATAAACCCTCTGAGTTACTTTTTATACATTTTAAGTCCAGTATTTTGCATAAAAAACCCTAAGCTTTATTAAAACTATTCTGAATGCTTAATCTTCTAGCATAATTGCAAGTTAAATCCCGAGAATTTAAGTATTTACACAGATGTGTTCCAAAGTTGCATTTTTAACCCTGAACTTCATTGATTTCACACTGAATGCATATTTTCTGGGAAGAAATTGCATGTCAGTCCTTGAAACTTCCTGTTTTCAAACATAAACTCTTTTTCTTGCACATTTATAAATTACTTTAGAATTTTTTTTAAATACATGCTTTACTGGCAAAATTGCATATTGAACCCTAGGGAACTTGAATTTGACCAAAAATGCACAGTTTTGCACATTTGACCCCTAATTTCTTCAAAATTGCATAAAATGTGTTTTCTCAAGTATTTTTTGCTGATTTAGCCTCAGAATTTTTAGCCTTCATTCAAAACATGGGAATTTTGCATGAAAGCCCTTGGAATTTACATTTTTCACTCATACATGCATTTTGTACATTTTGTTCCTCTTTTCATTCATATTTTCTCAAGTCTTCTTCCTTGCATCCTGCACACATTTCTAACTCATTTCAAGCTTGATTTTCCCCATTTTTTCCCAGATTTCTTTCGAATTTCATGATTTTGATTTGATTTGGTTTTCCATCGCCCAAGGGTGTACATTAACAGGCTTGACAATGCCGACATTGATCCGAATGAGGATTATTTTCTCAAATTTAATTTTCTCAGATTTCTTCGAGTTTCCGTTGATTTACGTGATGCTTTCTGAGTATTCTCGATTTTCACGATTTTCCTCATCGCCCATGGGCGTACAGTAAAGCGGCATTTTCAATGCCTACATTGTCCCCCGGATTATCATTTTTTTTCTTTTCATTTCATTTCTTTGATTTGGCATATTTTTACTCATCTTAAGCATGTGCATTCAGAGTAGACAAGCATACTTACAACAAACCATTAGCAAGCAGGAAACCTAGAAAGATCAATTTCTTCGAGTGCATGGGGGTGCCTAACCTTTTCCCTATGCGTAACAAGAATCCTTACCCTTTCACTAGCCAAATTGATTTGTGCACTACATTCATTAGGCACGGAGCATGCATATGTTTTCTTCGCCTTGATTTCTTTTGGTTTTTCATTCGTGTTTGGTTTTCCTCGTCTTTTCATTAAAAGACCTGGTGGCGACTCCTTTTCTTATCTTCCCATGGTGTTTCCAAGCTCAGTCTTCTTCTTCGAATTCACCATGTTCGTTGTGATCATATTGGGACTCCTCGTGTGCTTCCGTGCAACTAGGAGAGTCGTGCAGGGTTCCACCAGCATGGTCACACTAAGACCTTAATTAAATCAAGTAAAAAAACTGATTAAATCTAAATTTAAAATTAATCAAATCCAAAACTAAAATTAACCAAACAAAAATCAATTAAACACATTTAAATCCAATTCTAATTAAACCACCAAATAAAAGAAAAAAAACCTTAATCAACTTAAATTAAAATCACCAAAACAAAAAAAGTAAAACTTAAAATATTAAAACCCTAAACCCTTAATTAAAACCATAAAAACCTAACAATAATGAAACTCATAAACCCTAATTAAAATCACTTAATTGAACTATAAAACCCAAAACCAAATTTCAATCACAAATCATTAATCCTAAATCACCAAAACAAAAAAATTAAAACCTAAAAACTTAAAATAATAAAACCCTAAACCCTTAATGAAAACCATAAAAATCTAAAATAATGAAATCCAAAAACCCTAATTAAAATCACTTAATTAAACTATAAAACCCAAAACCAAATTTAAATCACAAATCATTAATCCTAAATCACCAAAACAAAAAATTAAAAAACCAAAACCTAAAATCTCTTAAAACCTTGAATTCCTAAAGCCCACTCACGCAGCCCCCAAAGCGCAGCCCAATGCACCATTTCATCATTTCTCAATCAAAGAACTTAGGAAAGTAAGAAATTAATTTTGGCAACAGCCAACTGTTCCACCACCGGCAGACCCCATGATCTTTGGCGCCATCTCAGGCCATTTTCCCGAGTGACCCCCGCGATCTCTAGCGCCCATTCCTCCTCCCGTGCGATCCCCGGCCAGTCCTTGTCCAGCAAGGCCCGATCCAACGACATTCATCTACTGGAGAGGAAGATCAACAGCGCTGGAAGGTTGGACCGGCATTTAAAAACACTTCACCCTCGACTTACCCAGGGACCATCATTTGAAACCCAGAGAGCCATGACCTTCGAAGCCAAAAGAGACCCCTAGTAGAAACACCAACGCACGACCTCTTCCAACCCTTTTTACAACCCAAAATCCCCACAGCCTCCGTCATCAGAGTAGCCCACCAAAGAACGTCGCCGCCAGTAGGGGAGGTGACATCTCGACCGTTGTAATGCCCCGAACCCGGTAACGTTACCTAAATCATAGTATCATAAGCAAAATTACACTAATTACAGTAAAATTAAATAATTGTACCAAGGCTCACCTCTAGGAAACAATGTGCAGCTAGAAGCTCCAACTCCAGCACCGAAACTTAACTACACACAATCTACATCTGAAAACCAAACAAGCACGCGTGAGTGACATCTAACTCACCCAGTATGCCTCAAACATACAAACAACAAAATCCAGTGAAATGCCAAAAACTCAACTTTTAATTTATAAAACTTGGTTTTCTTTTGAAGATCCAATTTAAAACATCCTTGTCCCTTCCTTTGAAATCATTTGGGAATCTATTCCCATACTGTACTTTCTCAAGATTCACTTTTTCTTTTCTTTTTGAAACATTTGGAATTTTGTTTTCAAAACCAAATTCCTTTTCCAAAACCCATTTTTTTACTTTCTTTTTATCCTTTTCAAAGCCTTTCTCATATTCTCAGAAATCCACATTCCCAACCAGATCTAGCCTAAAACACAATGCCTCACAGGGCTCAAAACCAAAATCACAAAAACTGGCTGGGAACTGGTTAAAACACAATCATTATTTCATTCCATGATTTTAGGACCCTTCATAAGTCCAATCCTTGCCAAACCACATTTCTTTTATTTCTCAAAATCACATTCTTTTCTTATTCATTTTCACTTTTCTTTACTGATGTTACCTTGATTAGGGGTAGCCAGGCACACAAGCAGGAGGTAAGGACACCATTTTCCCTACTTCTTTGCACTACCGTGGTGAAATTCCCGGTGCGGGATGCCACTGCCTTGGCCAATCGGCCTCAATCTCTTTCATATAAGCATGGGGTTACGTCTTTGTCTGACGTCCCATCGGTGACCCGAACAACTAGGTTCAATGACCCAGGCTCAGCCTACACCGTCGGTGACCCGAACAACTAGGTTCAATAACCTAGGCTCAGCCTACACCGTCACGAGCTCGGTGGCCCGAACAACTAGGATCAACGACCTAGGCTTAGCCTACACCGTCTCAAGCTCGGCAACCACAATCGTATCTAGCAACTAGTTTCATTGGAGCCTCATACTCCCACCACGTTGTCGACACTAACCCCCGTGGTTCCTTAACACATTATTAGTGTTTCATTTTCAAAACTCTTTAAGCTTTCCTTTTCAAAATCATTTCCATTTTCATTTTGTTTCTTTGCAGGAATCAGTTTCCATGCAAAACTTGACTCTCATGTGGGGTCCCAACTCAATCCATGAAAAACCATGCTTTAAAAATCATAAATTGGGTCTCATGCCCAACATTACTCAAAAGCCACACATTTATTCTCTTTTATTCAGTTTTAGAGCCTTAAACCCAAAATCACTCCCAAATGCACTTATTTGGGTTCCATATTCCTCCATGTCATTTACATGGGGAAAACATCATTAACACATGCTTTACATACCTTTTAAATCATTTATCCTTCACTTTGCATCCATATTTACACATACCAGGGCCAGCGCAAAAACGGTAGACCGAATTTCAGGTTTGGTATACCGAAAACCCCAGATTTGGTATACTGAACATCTTCGATATACCAAACCCCACCCCCGATTCGATATGTCGAAACATTCTCGGCATACTGAAACTTCTTGTTTCGGTCGATCGGATGATTTTGGTCTACCAAAACCAGGGATTTGGCTTAATCTGTCAGGATTTCGGTATCCGAATTCAATTCGGCATACCGAATTTCCCGTAACCAAGGCATTCCCCTATTTCGATCGACGAAATCCTCGAAAGTGGGAGGCTCCGTTGGACCCCCCAATCACACATCACAAAATACCAATAAATCTTGAGGTGTAGACCCTTGAGTCTACTTCAAAACCCCTTAAACCATTCATGATTTCATTAACTACACAATCCACACGAAAATCACAAAGGGATGAGACTCAAAAACGGCTACTGTAGCCTTCATCCAAAAATCTCGAATATCCTTACCAATTTCCATCCTAACCGCATGATATCTATGTTTCATGCTATTCAACTCATTCTCATCAATTCTACTATTTTTCTATGATTTTACATGCATTCTTCATCATTTCCATGCATTTAACACATTTTCAAAGAAACACGAAACAAAGGGAAAGGAGGGGTCACATACCTCTTCCTATGAGCCTCCACTACACCAGTGAGTTCCTCTTGCCCCGGCGAAGCTTCCTCCACTGGTGTACCTTGGCGAACCACCACCTCCTTACTGTGTGTGCTGTTCTTCCTCTTTCCCTTCCTCTTAGTTCGCCCCCCTTTTCTTGGCCTCCTCCACCTTCACTCGATCTCCCCTCCTCTTTATCTCCTCCTCCTCCTGCATGGCACCGGCCATCCATCCCGTCAGAAGGGACGGGGAGGCACGAGCCACTGGCTTGTGGTGGCATGGGTGGGGAGAAGGGAAGAAGAAGAAGACAGGGGAGGGTGAAAGGGTGTGGCTCATGAGGGAGAGAAAAGATAGAGAAAAAGAAGGAAAGAAAAAGAAGAAAAGACAGGCACGTAAATCGAGGTAACTGTGCATTCCCAAACCGAACCCCACATTGGTCTCAAATCACAAACCGGAGCACATCAAGCCAACCCAATGCTTACACATCCAAGAAACAACAAATTATCCATTAATAAATCATTTATACAATATTACAATTAATTACATGGTTTACAATTAAAAATGGATAATCCGGCCTAGATGTCAGAAGCATCCTCTAGGTAACTTCCTCCACTCAATCTTGAAAAATGTTCCGTTAGTCCTGTAGAGTCCATCCGAGTCTTCTGGTTGAGTTTCGCGGGGTTAACACCCCCTACGTGTCGTCGTCGTCCCCTTCGATGGTGGGTTCACCACCTTCGGCGAGACCTTTCGCATCTTAAGTTGGGAAGAGGCCCCTGGGGCCTCTACTCCTCTTCCTTCTCCTCATCCTTGAGCCTCCATCGCTTGGGAGAGGACTCCCTAGCCAACGGTGGGCAGGAATGTCGTCGTTGCTCCGTCGACTGACCCACCCACTATGGAATCCACTAAGGGTCTCTGGACTCTCCCGCTCCAAGCCACCACTTAAGGAAACCTCACCGCATCGCCACAGAGCTCCTTGCACCACCATGCCATCGTGACAACCCATGGAACATCGACCCCACCTTCGCCACGTCTATCACCGGCATGGGAGGTGGGTGGAGCCACCCAGACGTCCCCGACCCACGCTGACACTTCCAGAGCATCCACTGTGCCACTCCAATGCTTCCCCGCTCGCCGCCATGCCCTCCCAACAGCAGCACCACCACCAGCCACCTCGCCGTCGTCGTCCCTAGCACTGACAGACCCCTATCGCCAGAGCCAGAGGTGGCAGAAGCACCTCAGGTAGGCCCGACTTTGCCCAACACACCAGAGAGCCTCCTTGCACCTCCCTCCAGCCTTCCCAACCATTGCCTGTGCCCCTCTGCCGTCGTCCCGCCATCAACGCCTCGTTGGACCCCTCGCCAGAGACTGGAGCGTCGGTGAACTTCGAAGAGAAGTAGTTTAGTTTAGGTCCATTAGTTTCAGGTGATTGCACTTAGGTCCTTAGATTATTACGTTTAGGTTCTATTTTTTTGAGTTTGAGGCCATATGGTTGTAAATAAGTTTTTATTTCTTTTATTATTTCTGTAAAAATTGCATATGGTCTCTTGCATGTTTTTTTATGACCAGTTCAATAATGTTTGTTGCTTCACATTTAAGCCCTTGCAATCATGTTTTCCTTGCAATTAAGTCCTGAAATTTTGTATCGTGCCCCCAGAGCTTTTTAAAATGAACTTTCTTTGTGAGATTTGCATTTAGAACCTTAAAAGATTTTGTAATTACACTGAACATCATAAAAACTCAATTTTCATTACATTTAAATCCTACAATTTGCATGTAAACCCTTGAATTCATAAATACAGTTACTGAGTGAATGAAATTTGCATCTAGGCCCTTGGGTTAGTTTTAAATTCATTAATTAGGGTTTTAATTGTTTTAATACACATTTTTGATATTCTTCACTTTTTTTGATCACATGTGTAATTGTAATTTATCACATGAATAAAGTTTTCATCTAAAAATCATGTTTGCAATATAAAATGATTTCTGACTTCACATTTTGCTGACTTCACATTTTGGTCACATTTGCACATTATATGTGAATTTTGCACATTAAACCCTAAACTTTCATGAAATCATCATAATGCAAATTTCCCCACTCTTCACACCTTAATACCACATTTTATTTTAATCCATCATCTAAACATTAAGATAAAAGTTTCTAAATACTCTTTAATCATGATTTTCCCTTTTTTCGTGAATTTTGTACTTGAGTCCCTCTACTTGTCATTTTCCATGTTTACATCAGTTTCTTGTATTTAAAATCTTGTCTCCATCATGTTTTCTTGTAAATAATATTTTCTTGACATTGTGCATACATATTGCATATATTTAGACCATGCATCATACATGCACACATTTATCATATTTGGCCATGCGAAATTACCCAATTACCCCCATGCTATCAATTCATGCCCATGCATGTTATTTTTGTACTAAGTCATACTTAATTCCTGTATAAATCATCCCTCAACATCTTTTACACATTCAGATTCATTTTGCATAATTTTCATTACACTTGCACATCATTTCATCCTTTTTGAGTAAAACTTGCATTCCATATGATTTTCGTGGATTTTTCCTTAATTTGTTTTTGGATCCTTTCGCTTGACATTCAATTTAATGCCCTTTACCCCGCATTTATGTATTTTTGTGATTTGATTTGGATTTCATCACCCATGGGCGTACATTGATTTACTTAAATGCCTACATTGGTCCAATTACGAATTATTTTCCCCTCGTTGATTTTCTCGATACTTTCCCTGATTCTGATGATTTGGGCTGATCCCATTTTTTATTCTTTTGATGTTAATGTGGTTTCCCAGACCATTTTCTCCAAAAATTCTGTCATTTCATGTGATTTTCTTCATATGTCACCAATTTGCCATTTTGCGTGGACTTCTTTGTAATTTTTTCATTTTGATTTCCATGACATTTTCCATGAATCGAATAATTTGGGTTGATCTCATTTTTGATCCTTTTGGTGTTGATATGATTTTCCGGATTATTTTCTTCTAAAACATCGTTATTTCGTGTGATTTTCTTTGTCGTTTCATGTTTTGTTATTCTGTCATTTTGTGTGGATTTCTTTACAATTTTCGCATACATCCTGTACATCCATCTAGTATTGACTTGGCATTCATATACGCATGATTTAGAGCACAATCTAGGCTTAGCAAGCATTCATTGACATTCATCCTTTAGCAAGCGAATCAGACTAGGAAGACAAAGTTTCTCGGGTGCACGGGGGTGCCTAATACCTTTTCCGTGCGTAATAGGAATCTTTGTCCTTTCTCTGGTTTATAGACATTGAGCCTTTCCATGTGTATCATATGCAGTCATTTGTGTTTGTGGCTTTCCTCGTCTTTTCCTTAAAAGACTAGGTGGTGACTCCGATTTTGTTTTATCTTATCTTGTGCCTTCGCCTCTGGCATGGTTGTGGCCTCCTCCTTTGGTGCCCTTCGTGCCAAATTCCCAGGCGAGCATGGTCACAGTAGTAGCACTGGGTGGCCTCTACATTGGCATTATCTTAGCCTACTGATGGGCCTAGTTGTTCTGCCTCTTCTACTACCATGTCTTTACTTGTATTTGCTGAGTTTTCAAAATTTTCTGATTTTTTTTGTATTATCTTGCTACAATGTTTTTATTTGGCAACTATCGTTCTACTAGCTATTCTGAAAGCCATCTCCTTGGCTCTCTATTGAGCCTAAATCAAGTTTTTTTTTTTGACCCTTACCTTAAGCAAGGTGAGGCTTGGGCTACAAATGCCACCTAGACCCACCTCCCAATTGCTGGGTGATTAACTCCCTTGGTCTAGCGTAAATTGGTTCTTCTTCTTCAAGGACCATGATTGCTGACTAGCCCTGGTGTTTCCAAGGTAAAGATGTTGTCTCCTGCTCTATAGTTACAGCTTTTCCCTTCCTTGTCCTATTTTCTTTTGCCACATCCAATGCTAATGCGGCGAGCTGCTCTTGGAATAATTTCTCCAGATCTTGGAGCATTGTATCCACATGAGCCTCTATGGCCACTCCATCGTCATTATTGGAAGCAAGATCAACATAGTTGGCATGGGCTGGCTCATGCTCTTTAGGCCTTGGGATTTTTATGCCTGGTGCGACTCTTCTAGCAATGAGCTGGATTGGGATTGGCAAGGATGATGATGGGAGAACCGTTAAGTGCTCTAGAGGGTGCATGGATGAGGTTACTGCACCTCTCTGTTGAACCAAGTGTTGGGCAACTAAGCTGAGGATTACACATTCTGTTGGCATAGGTGGTGGACTTGTGGATAATGCTATGGGGGTGATAGCTGTGTTGGATTTACTAAGGTGGATAATAGAAGTGCTGATGTTGTTATTGAGCTCTGTGGTGAGGCTGGTGGAATTGCTGGTACGATGGAAGTAGTTGACTGTCCCACACGTGAGCTAGACTATTTCATGAAAACTATGGATAACATGGATGGACTGGCTGACTTTGTTGCTTGCTACTCTAACTGTGTGGAAATTGTGGTGATGTCTGAAGAAGAGACTGGTGAAATCGGATTGTGCTAGGCACTGTTGACTTCTACCACTAGCCAATTCGATTCCCTCTACACATGAGTGGTCTTCATCTAAATAATAATCCTTAATACAAACCCATTCATCTGTATTTGGCGAGGTGCCCTATTGTTGTGCTGCACCGTCATAGTTGAACTGTGGTTGGGGTCGAGAATTCTTGCACTGACGAAGTTAGTTATATCGACGGGAATGGAAAGCACCCTCACTTTTTGTAGGTGCTGGGACTCATCCTTCTAAGGCTGGTGCTCGTATCCAAGCCCTTCATGATCTCTCTGCTCTGCTGCAACGATTGGCTCAACAATCCCTTGGCCATATCACCTAAGGGGTGCCCCTTTCTCATATCCCCACCTATGACACAGATTCTCAACCATGAGAAAAGGGTTGCTAGGAACAAGTGGGTAGTTGCCATGCTCAAAATTGGGGATAAAGTTAACTGACTCAAACTGGTTAATGCGTTAAAGAACAACAAAGGGCTTTGGATTGAGTTAGACAGTCTGTAGGGAGATGGAAGATACAGTGTCGACCCTCTCTTTCTTGAAATTTTCGACCATGACAGTAACGATGTTATCATCTCAACCAAACTTGATCATGCGATGGAGGGTCGAAGGGATAACTTGATGCTTATGCAACCAAGGTTTTCCATGCAAGAGGTTAAAGGAAGGCTCGAGATCCACAACATAGAACTTTACGTTGAACTCAATCAAACCAATGATAAGGGGGATGACCAAGAGACTCAATGCATCATGATGCACAGGGGTAGACATTTAAGCCCTCACCATTGTCTACCAGAGAGGGGAATCGAAAATTTTTGATATTGCATAGTCTCAAAGAGTGGTTGGTTGTGGTTGGTCCCCACCAGCAGTAACTCTTATGTAGAAAAGGAGATGATCTAGGGTGTTGCAATCATTCCCACCATGGTCTCCAAGGTAGTTGGATTTCTAGTGGAGGATACATGAGCAACTTGAAAAACTCAAAGGAAGGTCTCCTTATACTCAGTTGAGGTGTGAATTAGGTCCCAAATGGAAATATCAGCTTTGACCTTTTTCAACAAAGTAGTGATATTAGCTACAAGCTTGTTGGTGGTTGTTGTGGTGGATTTGGATGGAGCCTTCTCAGTGGTAGGCTTAAGAGGGTGGTTTTCTGGCAGTAGCGGAATGGGTATTGGTCGGTTAGGCTTGGGTGCTAGAACTTGGGCCTTGTACACTCGTCCCAACCATGTGACTTCCACACACATTTCTGTGGCATAGTCATAAGGCACGTGGTGAGTATCTCGAGTCAAGTTAATGACCACGAGTGCACGAGTTGCTAGCTCCAACTGGGCAAACGGTAGACTTGCTGTGGGGTATGCTGGTAGGGATGCTGATTGGGTAAGCTCAAGCATGCTTCTAGCTAACTGGTAGACTGAGGTGGTGGGAGGAGACTACATGTTGGGACGAGTTGCTATGTGCTGCAACTTGGCAGTCAGCTGGATCATGTTGATTGTAGAAGTCGAGCCTTCGAGAAAGGAATGATACAAGTGGTGAGGAAAGGGAGCAGACAAATTGTGAATAAGATTAGAGGGGTCTAACACTGATGTGTCAGACTTGATAAAAATGAGGGAGTAGATCCCTGAGGTCCTTGGTGCACTCAAACTAGCATGTTCAGGCAAGGGTTGGTTGACAATGCTAGGTTGTGCTAGTGCTTGTGTAGGTGCTGGTGTTGATGCTGGTGTGGGTGCAGACTCTGCCTCTTGCGTATTGATCACAATGACCTTGCAGTCAATTAAGTCCTAGATAGCATTCTACTGAGTGAAATACTTATTTGTCGAATGTCCTACGACACAACAAAAACTACAGAATAGGCTCGCTTTGTACCACCCCAGAAGAGAATTTGGTGGTGGACAAACCTCTAGAAACTTTAGAAGCAACTGTACTTTAGGGAGGTTGACGCTCAAGGGCTCAACCAGAGGAGTATACTCCTACTCTAGGCGGCGAGGTCATCCCTGTCCTTGGTACAGTCCTTGCCTTACGAGTGCGATGGGATACACTGACTCGGTAGGGGTGGTGATGTGAGAAGTGAGTGGGGCCCTATGTGTTGGTGCATAAATTAACTGATGTGGAGCTAGCAGGCTCACTACATTTGTAGGCGCAGTAGGGGATCCGATGTAGGCAACGACGGTCTTGGGGGGATCCTTCCCCTTGGTGAAGTTGTTGTTGGTGCCATTGTTGTTGGTGCCACTATTGTTGGTGTCGACATTATGGATGGTGGAGGTAGCCTGCTTGGCGAATGCGATGAGTGCAAGAAAGCTACCACTACGCAGTAAACTCTCCACACGAGCACTAGCTTGGATAAGAGATGTAAATGTAGTGATAGGCTATATTCTAAGCAGAGCCCTGGTGGCTGGTTTCACTCCACAGATGACCATCTCGATAGATTCCTCATTAGAGGGTCTATCGCGGACCTATGAAGCAAGAGTGCACCAGCACCCAAATACACCCCAATGGCTCATGGGGCTTCTGCTTAGTGGCGGCCAAGTCCTCGTGCTTAGGGCCCAGGTCAAGGTTGAAAGAGTACTGTTCTAGGAATGTCTAGCTGAGGTCATTCCAGGTCTTAATTGTAGCATGTCCAAAGAGGTAAACCACTTCAAGGCAGGATTGGTAAGACTCTTCTGGAACAAGTAGATCAAAAGCCTCTCATCAACCTGTAGTTGTGCGATGTCTCCACAATACACTCTCAAATGCAAAATTGGGCAGCCTTTACCATTATATTTTTCAGAGTTTGAGACTTAGAAGTTTAGTGAGAGAGTTGCCTCTAGAAAATAGCAAAGGTCTCGAAATTGGTAAGACTAGTGGTTGCTGCCCTGCACTTGTCGAAGTGCTCTCTCCAAATCACTCATCCTAGTCAAGAGAACGTCTGGGGTTGCTGTTGTTAAAGTGGGTGCAGCTAAGGCGGTTCCCATGTATACCATTTGGGTCACACCTAAGTACTCCTCTGGATCTACTATCAGGCCACCTAGTGTCGTAGCGTTATAGTCGGCATACCCGTGCTGTGGTGTAGGGTGCTTTGTTATGAATGTTGGGGTTCGTAACTGATGTATGGGAGAGGGAGAAGCAATATGCAGTGCAAAGTGGACTGTAGTGTAAGGGAGCAGCAACTGCTATGCTAGTACAAATCCAAGCAATGGACTATTGGGATGTTGCGCTCTTGTTAGGTCAAGAGGTTGGCCACCAGGTGGAGGAGTAAGATGTTGTGTTGTGGGTGGTGGTGGTGTAGCAAGTAGAGTCGACACCCCATCATTAGAGTAGTAAGGAGCTAGGGTGATGGCCGAGGTGGTGGTGCAGTGGGGACTACCCGAGGTGCTGGAATGAGTTGCAAAGGGACCTCAGGGACAAAAGGAATTGATGGAGTCAATGTGGGGGTCCAAGGAGAAGGCCATGTCGTGTAGCTTCTAGGCATGAGCCAACAAATGCTGCACCTGCATGGGAGATGACCTGTCAGTTGCAATGCCGAGGGATGGGAGAGAAAGTGGGACAAATGTCAATGGGGGCTAGAAACTAGACTGTCCAAGGGCAACAAAACCTAACAAAGAGGTTGTCGCAGTAGGCTTTGTTCAACAGGTGCCATTCTATCAGAGACTTTCAAGATAAGGCCTTGATCCTAGCACCAATTCAATCATAAATTTTACTTCTCTATGTAGCGGCATACTAGACAAGTCCTCTGGAAAAATATCGGGGTACTCTTGAATAACTGGTATATCTTGTATCCTTAGAGTAGACAAGGAGGACACTGTCACATTGGCCAAATATCCCACACCATCTCTTGTTAAAGAGTAGGAGGCCTTTATTGCCAAGATTACATTCTTTGGCTCTCCTAGTCTTACTCCGTACACTATTCTTGGCGTGAACATTCCACCAACATTCTCTTCTTTGCACAGTCAACCATCGTTGAATGCTACGCCAGCTAGTCCATGCCCAGTATTACGTCATACTCCTGCATGTCCATTATTATTAGACTGGTCTTGAAGTCCTAGTCTCCCAACTTAACATTTACTAATCATAGATACCTCGATGCTAGGCCATGCTCCCTTAATGGAGTCACCACATCAAATTGAAAGGCAACCTAGTAGACCTATCTCCAACCTCGACTGCAAATGACTCAGAGATAAAGGAGAATGAACTCCTTGAGTCGACCAATACTCTAGCCATTCAGTCAGCCACCATAAATGAATCTAATAACAACAAACATCAAAACTACGAACCATAATTATTATTGTGAACAGTACTGAATACATAATTACATAAAGAGTGGAAGATCCATATTGCATAGCTTCATCATTGCTCCTTATCTTTTACAACATCCCCTAAAGAACTGACATTAGGAGTAGATATTGCGAACACTCAACCTTTGGTTGGTTGGCGATGTGCGTCCCCAGTTGGCTTCGGAGGATTAGGGCAATTTCACTAAATAACACGATCTTTCCACAATTGTAGCACACCACATCGTCCAAACTCTATTGTCAACGAGTACACTGCCATGTTATATGCCCTATCTGTCCACAAGAGAAACAAGATCTTCCTCTCGAGCCACTGTTTGAACCAGTTTGACTGCATCCAACACTTGCCCCTTCCCAGGAACACGGCATCCTTCCTTAACAACTAAACCAAGGTGCTCCTTCCTCTTCCTTCTATAGCTTCCAGAATTACTAGAGCTCGACATCCCGGAAGTAAAAGACCATGGAGCGAACATTTTCCCTTTCCTTTTGGGCTAGCTCTCCATGAATAACCAATGCTTATCCTCATATCAGGCTACTAGGTCCACTGCATCTACCAAAGTTCGGCACTAGTAACCTAAGAATTTAAGCCTAAGTCTCAGGTTCAACCCTACTACAAATCTCTTGGTTCTGCGCTTCTCTGTATCAAACGTCTGGGCAAACTACTCCAGTCGAGTGAAGGTTGCCTCATACTCTACCATCGTCATGTTTCCCTGCTTCATGTTCTAGAACTCCTTATCCAGTCTATCCCTCTCATGCTCTGGGAAATACTTCTCATAAAAGATGTCTCAAAAATCCTCCTAAGAGATCATCAATAGGTCAGAGTTCAGGAACTTCATGTAGTGTAGGACTGTCCACCACTAGTCAGCGTCGCGCTTGAACTGTAAGGTTGCTAGACAAACCCAATTCTCCTTTGGGCATTCCCTGTCATCTAAGATCTTTTCCACTTCTAGCAACCAGGTTTCACACTCTTCCAGTTTGCCTCAACTATCAAAAGTCGGCATGCTCAAATGACAAAACTGCTTAAGCCATTGATCTCCTTTGGTTCCGTTCATGTTGCCTTTGTCGAGGGACTGGGCAATTCTTCGCTTCATGTCACTCAACTCTCGTTGCATCCCTCTCCATCCACTATCCTCCTCCACACCAAAGCTTGATGCAGGAGTCCTACCTCTGCCTCTGCCTCTAAGCAGTATCTCACTGCCACCACAAAAAACACAATGAATCAAGTACAAGTGCTTAATAACGTGCAATCCTTATTGAGCCACTAGACCAAATAACCTATGTTAGTGTACTTGGTGTAACGTAAGCTCTGATACACTTTGTAACCCTCCTTGTGCTACAAACTAGCATCAGTACTACCCAATGTATCTTACCATATAATGCACTAAAATCTAATAATAATAATTATAACACACTATAACTACATAGAACCTGTATGTGCGGCTATGTGGCGCTAGACAATTATGCACCAAGATTGGATTGCACTTCTTAATCTGCACCTAGAAAAAAAAACACAAAAACCCGCATGAGTGACATCAAAGTCATGCAATACGTGTCCACCCAAAAATCGAGATGAAAAACCACAAGAGAAACACCAATCATAGTCTTCAAAAACTAGATCGGAGGGAATACTAAATCCATAAAACTTAATCACAACTATCTAAAAATTTACTTGCAAACCATGCATTTTCCAAATCATAATCATTTTTCTTTGAAATAACATGCACCTTTGCAAACCATTTTATGCATTCTCAAAAACAAAATCCATAGTTGAAACCACCTTAAAAAAACCACATGCAGCGCAAAAAACCCGTTGCGTCACCCTGACCATAGGTGACCAACCAGCCACAAGTAATTAACGAGGCTCCAACCCTAACCTAATTGCATTGCCATGGTGAACTACCCTGTACAGGAGTCCAATTGACCCCACTGCAACCTCATTATATAACATATCACCCACAACACAGGGTGCATCCTTTTGACGCCCCTTGGTGCCTAATCACTTGGGGACTCGAACCCCAAACTCAACAAGTACCGGCATTAAGGGTTCGGCTCCTCCATGCCTAGGCCTTGTAGTACCACCACCACAGCCACGAGGTTCCATCCTCGGATCGAAGCTCTGCAATCATAACCTTAGACTCATACTCAACTTCTTAGAGGTATCACACCCCCCACTCCGTTGGTATTATCCTTTGACTACGCAGTTCCTACTAAAATCACAAAAATCATTTTTAAAACATATGTATATTCTTTTCAAAACCATTTTCAAACATTTTTCATTACATAATTCATTTTCAGGATTAAAACTATGGTTACACAAGATATCCACTAAACAAGGTCTATTAGGCCCAAAATGCAATACTAACCCACGGTACCAACCTATGGGGGTGGTCCACAGGGCCAACTTGCAAGTTGGGTTTTTGCAAACAAAACAAGCGATAGAAAAACACATCATCAAAAATTGCCCGAGTTGCGAACTTAAGGCGGTCTCAACACAGGCACCCTAAAATCACTCAAAATATATGGAATCAAAGGACTCTGAGTCTTCTACTATATGGTATAAGAATCTTCAAAACTGATTTGTATAACACAAGTTATAGAAGTTCAAACCATAAGAGGTCATTGGGGATCACTTTTGCAAACCCAATTGAATATCATAAGAAATCCACTAATAAATCACTATAAATTTACAGATTGCTACAAATCATCAATTCTAAGCTAAACTATGCATGTACCATGAATTTAAGTGCAATTAGAGGGAAAAATCAAGGAGGGACACGTACACAATTTGACCATGCCAAAAATGAGCACCTTCGTGCGACGGGAAGCACATGAAGAAAACCAATAATGGTCATAGTAGAGATGGTGAATTCGAGGAAGGATATATCAACTTGAAAACATCGAAGGAAAACAACAAAGAAAGATAAGGACAAAAACGGAGTCGCCACCTAATCTTTAAAAAGAATCGGAAAGACAAGGAAAACCGGATGCGATAAAATGCGAGAAAAACTATGCAACATGAATGCAAAAGAATGTATGAATGTGTGGGCATGCTCCGTACCTAGTGGATATGACACAATGGTCATTACAGGCCAAAGAAAGGATAAGGGATCTTGTTACACTTGGGGAAGGTGTTAGGCACCCCCATACGTCCGAAAAATCACTCTTTCTTGGCTAATTGCTTGCATGTGTGTCGCCAATGCAAATGCTTATGATGCTTGTTGAGTCTAAGTGTATGTATGAATGCTTGATGCTATGCTCATATAAATGAAATGCAAGGAGCAGAAATTAATGGAAATGAGCTTAGTTACACTATGTGAATCCTGAACCGTCAGTCAAAAGGATCCAACATAGTAATTGTCATTGCCCTATCGATGGATGTGCTGGTGAATATGAGAAAATAATACGATGCAAGTAAAGAAGACGAAAGAACCATGCGTGAGTGCAAGTGGGAAAACAAATCAAGAGAGGATGCCAAGAAACATGAGAAATCGTGCAGTGTAAGCGAGGATACAGATGTAGAAACTCAGGAGGAACTATGGGGGAATAAAAAAGGGACACAAAATGCAAGAGGGCTCAACCAACTACCTGTTTTGAACTGGGCAACCCACACAGGCCATCCGTGCCCTTCTTCTGCGCATTCAATACGCAGCAGCTGGAGACAGAATAGAGCAGCAAGCCATTCATTGCCCCAGATCTAAATGCGGTTACATGAGGATGCAGTATGATGCATGGCAAATGATAAATGACATGAAGAGATAAATGATGTGTGTTATGAAACATGATATGATGAATGAGTGAATGAGGCATGTGATGAATGATGGTATGGACCAAAAAACACAAGTAATGTAGATCTAAAATGCACAGGATGCATGTGGATATGCAGGGGTTAGTGTCTGGAAGCGTGGGAATAGGATAGAAATGGGTATGGACTTGCATGTTGGTGCTCTAAGTTTAGCCAACTGGTCCATTCGCGCACCTCATACATGCATTCAGTACGTGGCCCAGAAAATGCAGTAGATTGACGACCTTTTCATCTCCTCGGGATGCTATGCAATGATGCAAATGACTAATTAATTGCATGGGAAGCTAGATGGGACTATCAGGAACATATGCATGTAGATGATTTGGTTCTGGGATGCATGAGTTGCTCCTTCAACCTCCCTTTATAGCCATTGGACCTCATTGGGTCTCATAGCCATGGAATCCGACCGTAAGCTCTGATAAGCCCTATGATGGATATTTGAGGTAGGGAGAAGTGACAAGAGATGATGAGGAGTGCATGGGATATAGTGCATGCAATGATGCATGAGTGGGTTCCCCTCCCAACATCGACACAGAACCTCACTGGAGTATGGGGCTCGGTCGGCCATGGAGGTGGCAAGGAGCACTGATGGACATCTAGGAAGACTTGGTGAGGAATGGAGAAGGCAGTGGTGTGCCGAAATGAGGGATGAATGAAACCCACTAGCCATCAACCATTTATGGGCTCATCAGACTTCTCACCAGTGGTGGAGAAAATGAAGATGAAATGACATGATGGATGAAGATAGCATGCACTAGACGATACAATGGAGCAATAAAAACTGAAAGGGAACAAGAAGAAATAGATTTACGTAGTCGACAATGAAAGAGGTACCTGTGGAGTCTTGTGAGTTGTCCCGTCCGAGAGGCATTTTCTCCAACAGTTGGTGCTCGACGGCTACGAAGGTGGGCTCAAAGGGCTATGACATGACTGGTGGAAGGTTTAGCATTAAAGTGTAGGGGCTGGTGAGGTGTATAGGTAGCTTGGATGTAATGGAGGAGTGGTGGCAATTCTGGCCAACGATGAAAGTGGTTGGAATGGTTAGGAACAGCCAATGGAAGTATGGGATGCTTTAATGAGAGGGGTGGCTCTATTGGAAGGGTTGGACGTGCTCTTGTGCAAGGCAAATGATGCAAGGCCTAGAGGGTATGTAACAGTATAGTGATGGATGTGTGATGGCCGGAAAGTGGTGATGAGGTGGCCAGAATGGGTGGTTGTGCTCAAGGATGGTTGTGACCATGCTGGTGGAACCCTACATGACTCCCCGGTGCATGGAAACACACAAGGAATCCCGATATGGTCATGGAAAAATGGTGAATCTGAAGAAGGAGATGAGACTCAGAATCACGAAAGAAGGACAAGAAAAAGATAAGGAAAAGGAGTCACCACCTGGTCTATTAATGGAAAGATAAGGAAAACCAAACACAATAATAAAACCGAAAGAAATCAATGCGAAAAAAACACATGTAAGCTCTATGCCTAATGGATGCAATGCGTAAATCAATGCGGGCCAGAGAAAGGGTATGGATTCTTGTTACGCATGGGAAGGTGTTAGGCACCCCATGTGCCCAAAGAAATCAGTCTTTCTAGGTTTCCTGCTTGCTAATGATCTGGTGTGTGTATGCTTGTCTACCCTAAATACACATGCCTAAGATGAATGCGAAAAACATGACAAGTCTCCAAGAAACAAAGAATAAAAGAGAAATGATAAGGAAAATAATCCAAGGGAGATAAATGTAGGTATTGAAAATGCTACTTTACTGTACACCCTTTGGCGATGAGGAAAATCGTGAAAATCGGAAATGTTCGGAAAGCATCTCGCAAAATAGCAGAAACTTAAGAAATCCGAGAAAATCAAATGAAAGAAAATAATCCTCATTCAGGTCTATGTCGGCATTGTCAAGCCTATTAATGTACGCCCTCGGGCGATGAAAATCCAGATCAAATCAAAATCATGAAAATTGGAGGAAATCCGGAAAATAATGCTAAAGCTAAGTTTGAAATGAGTTTAAAATGTGTTCATGATGCAAGAAAATAAGCATGAGAATATATGCATGAACAAGGATAACAAAATGTACAAATGAATGCATGGGTGAAATATGTAAGCTTTCAGGTGCCTTTATGCAAAAAATACATGTTTCTGGGTAAAGACTGAGATTTTCATGGTTTAATCTGCAAAAATGTTAAAGAACACATTTTTAAGCAATTGTAGAAAAAATTGGGGGGTAAATGTGCAAAACAGTGCATTTTAGGTAAAAATTAACATTCCTAGGGTCTAATATGTAAATATGCCAGTAAAACATGTGTTCTGTGTAATTTTGGAGAAATTCAGGGTTAAATGTGCAAATCTTTGTGTTCTTGGCTGAAATAAGAATTTCCAAGTTCTGATTTGCAAATGTACCATAAAAAACATGTATTCAGTGCAATATTAAAGAAATTCAAGGCTTAAAATGCAAATCTATGTATTTTGTGCAAAAACACAAATTTCCAGGGTTAGGTTTGAAAATGTGCCAGAAAACATGTGTTCAGTGCAATATTAAAGAAATTCAAGGCTTAATATGCAAATAGTGCACATGATGAAAGAAAACAAAGTCTAAGATTTTATGTCAAAAATTTAGGACCTGAAAATTTATAAAAGAAAGTGCACAGGCCAAATTGTAAATTTCCAAAAAATAAACATTATTTAAAAGATTTACAAAAAAATGCAAGGGTTAGAATGCAAGATGCAGGGACTTAAATGCTAGAAAAGAAAAGATGTGAGAGTTTTTTAAAAGAAGTTTTTTAAAAAAAAGAACGACAATCGCCAACGATTGAACTTCACCGGTGACGACTGCCTGGGAAGCCATCCAAGGCTTCCCTAGCACCTGATCATGCATCCAAACAATTGATGAGCATGAAGGAAGAGACGGGAGAGGATTTACCAGCTCTGATGAGGCATCGAACAACCAGAAGTTTCCTCCCACCTCCCTCGTCGGCGTCGTGATTCCAGCAACAGGCCTGGAGAAGAAAGGGCTGTTGAAGGCGGTAGAGCGGCGATCTAATGCTCCAGGAAGGTCAAGGAGAAGAAAGGGAAGATGTGTAGGTGCATGGATGCGAGGAAGACCATGTGAGTGCCTCTCCTGATCCACCTCACGGTCGACTCTGTCTTCTCCAGCGAGCTCTATTGTGGGAGGTGGACTAGAGCTTTGGCACGGTGATCACAGTGATCCAGGGACTCCGAAAGTAGAGGGGAAGAAGGGGAATGTGTGCAACATCCTAGATGGAAGAACTGCTAGGTGGACTCTTCTCCTCATCCAACTCATCGGCGTCTCGTCTCCGACGACATGCTCCTCTGTAACTCGTGTCCATGGGCTATGGCGAGGTGATCCAACCCCTCCAGAGTCTTGAGGGAATGGAGGTGAAGATATTCCAATTCTCAGGATAGAGCCATGGTGAGTGAGATGCCCAGTCAAACTTCACTGTGTGTCTTCATCTCTAGCGACGACGGGTGCTGCAGATTACAAGTTGCTTCCAATGGCTACTAGGGGGCTGTCATGGCTTCCAAAGAAGTGGACAAGCAAGAGGGAAGTAGGCCTGGCTAATCCCCATCCCACAGGACACGAATCACCTAGAGGACTCATTCCCCTACCTCACTCACCAAAAAAATGGGTCTGACGACCCATAGATCTTAAATTTCTTGCCAGGGAGCTCAATTCTCCACTAGAATGACTCCAGAGAGGCTGAGCAGGACCTAGGGAACAACATGAAACCAAATTTAGCTAGATAAGTGGTTTACTGAAGCTGACAGTGGGCGTGGAGTGTTTGTGGTCGCTAGAGCTCACTTGAGATGATGGGCGGAGCTGGCCTGAACTCTGAATTGCTCTTCCTCTGAGTTTCCTCAGTGATCTGATCCTCCTCAGGCTACTTTGGCTGCTCTGGTTTGAGTGGTTGCTCTTGGTTTCTCTCCTCTCAAGGTTTCTCTCTTTTTTCTTAAGCTGGGGGGGGGGG
>JAMKQA010062647.1:0-11775 GCA_024699735.1 Posidonia australis
CAGAAATAAGGAATGAAATAAGGACTGAAGTAAGGAATGAAATAAGAGATAAAATACATGCTTTGGAGGATCGACTTGTAAGGTAAAATTTGATTTACATTTATAATTTTTGATATATATAAATTGTCAGGTTGAATTCAATATTATAATTTAATCATTGTTCATTACAATATATGTTATGTTTGTTTTTTATAATCAGAAGATATACCGACGAGCAAGAAGAAGATTTGGCAAGTGATGATGAGGATGGTTTTGAGGAGTATAGACGTCGTCGTCGCTCCATCCATGCATCATCCTCAAAAGGTAAAGGAAAGCAAGTTGGTTCCCGAAGAAAGTGATATGTAATATATTGTTTTGCCTTGTATTATATTCATCGACTTGTATTAAGATATTTCAGTGTTGTATTAGCTACTTTTTTTGTAAAAACTTTGAATGTGTAAAATCTTATGATGTATAATCAAATGAATTTTTTTTTTATGAAATCTGTATATGTGTACGAATAATGTACTTGTGAATGTATTTGAATGTCATTTTACCAGGTATTTGAATGTCAATTCTATAATGTATTGTTTTTTTTTTTTAACTGCCCAGTATTAGCGAGGACATTTCCTCGCAAAAATATTGATATTTAGCAAGCACTTAGCGAGCAATTTGCGAGGAAATGTCCTCGCTAAAACTAGAACGACGATACAATCTCATTATATTTAGCGAGCACTTATCGAGGAGTTACGAGGATATAGGGAGGACATTACGAGGAAATCTTTCCTCGTAATTTCCTCGCTAAATTTACACAAGCACATTGCGAGGATATATCCTCGCAGTATTGATTTAATGAGTTACATAGCTACTAAGATAATTATTCCTCGCAAAGTCCTCGTTAAACTATCTAGCGAGGATTTTGCAAAGACTTAGCGAGGACTTTGCGAGGAATATTGTCCTCGCTAAATGTCGATTTTCTTGTAGTGATGGGTCTTGTGCTCAAGGGCAATAAGTCTCACACAAGACCATATATTCCTACTTAGATAAAAATCATGAGGCTATGTTTAATGCATAAAGCTAGCACCAAAACACATGCAAGAAGGATAACACAAATGCATATAACAAAAGGGAAATGAACCCATTAAGCCATTCCTATTGCATCAAAAATATGAATAAAACCCAAATCCACCAAATATTGCATATCTCTGAGATTCAGTAAAAAGAGACAACAAAGGCAAGCATATATCTCATCCAACAATACAAGAACGGGACATGATTGGTCTAGTTGCATAAGAGTCATGATCTAGTTGCATAAAAGTCATGATCCATGAGAATAGCATGCACAATAAAATGATCCAACAAGTATAAAATCAGCATATTCATCTAAAATGAACCCATATTCATGAAAGGAAATCTAGATATGAGAAAGTCTAGATACCTACCTGTTGGTGTGCTCTTGTACTCCTCCACAAGTGGTTCGAGATGACCTTGATGGCTGAAGAAAACAAGGATCTCCTTCCTCCCAAATGGCCTCCAAGTGGTGCAAAAGAAGGAGCTTTGTAGAAGCTATGGATGAGAGGGGGCTTTTCCTATGCTAGGTGGATGATCTCCTACTCAAGGGTGAGTGTTTTTGGCTTTGGATAAAGCTAGGACGTGGGTGTTTGTGCTAGAAATAAAGGCTCTTCCTTTCTTTCTTCTTCCAACCCCTTCTCCCAATGTCTACCAAGAGTTTATATAGGGAGTGCTAGGAAGTTCTAAAGGCTCAAGAAACCAAAAGACCTCCCCTAAGACCAAGAGAAAATGTTCGTTATGCTGATAATGAACGAAAGTTATAGCAGATTAGGGGTATAATGGATAGAGTTTCGCTAGGCAAATAAACAGCCAACGACCTAGAATTAAGCTGGTGCGCCACCTATGTGCGCTAGTAAGGTGTGCCAATGAGGTGCGCCTGGTATGTGCACCTGATAGGTGTGCCAGGTATGTGTTCTAGTTTGCTGTGCTTATTTTGTGCTCCAATAAGATGTGTCACATTAGTCTGCTACAAGAATGCACCAGAAAGATGTGCCATCTAATTATATCGGTCAAATGTGCTACGTAGGATGTTCGATTCAATTCTGGGGTCTAGTCTATGACTCTAGATTAGTTTGATGCACTTGGAGGATTCTGTTTGGAAAAGCAAGATCTGAATTCATCGCTACTGGATCCATCAACAAGCTGCATCGAAATCGGGATGTCTACATTCACCAACTAATGTAGCCGATATTTGTCATGAACAATTCTCTTTTGTATATCGAGCCTTCACTCTTTGTGACTCACTTTTCAATAACTTATAATCAAAACCCCAAGCAATAGCATGATGTAAACACTCTGATTTTGAAGTCACTTGGCAACAGGCTCCTCCGGATGATGCTTTGGTTGCAACCACCAAAACCTTGGCCCACTTAAGCCCACACTAGCCCACTCTGACCCAATTAAGAATCAAAATCAAACAAAATTAATTTAAAACACTTAAAATCCAAATTAATTAAATAAAAACCTAATTAAAGTCAAAATTAAATAAAATCCACTTAAACCCACTTAAAAGCCAATTAATCAAGTGAAAACCCTAATTAAAGTTAAAATCCACTTAAACTATTTAAAATCCAAAAAAAAACCCTAATCAAGTAGAAATTAGTAAAATCCATTAAAAATTGAAGCTAATTAAAAAGAAATCCTTATCCAAACTCAAGCAAAATCAATGAAGTCAAAATCTAAGTCAAAACCATAATAAAACAAATAAAACCAAAATTTAAACTAAATCCCCAATTAAATCAAGTAAAAAATAATAATTAAATCCAAATTAAAACTCAAACATAACACTTTAATCCATTTAAATTCAGAAATCTCCCAAATAATAAAACCCTAATTTAAAATCCCAAAAATAAAATAAAACAAAAACCTAAAATAATTAAAACCCTAAATCAAAACCTAAATAAAATACTTAACTAAATCAATGAAAATCATCTAAATCAAAACCTAAATAAAACACTTAATTAAATCAAGTGAATCATTTTAAAGTCTTTAATTAAATCAAGTGAAAACTAATGAAATCTGAATTTAATTTAATCAAATCCAAAATTTAAATCAACCAAATCAGAATCAGAATTTAAACCAAATAAATCCAAAACTAAAAATCAAGAGAAAACAATTTAATCCATTTAAAACCAAGACAAATCATTAAATTAAATTTAAAACATCAAATAAAACCTTAATCAACTTAAAATATTACAACACAAATAATCAATCCAAATCCCCAAATCAAACCACAAATCATCAAATTAATCTTAAATTTAAACCTTAAAACAAGAGAAAAAAAAATAGACAAAAGAAAACAAACCCTAGGCCCAATTCACAGCCCAATAAGCTCAGCATATCCTTAAACCAAAAACTTTATAAACCAGAAAAATAATTCTAGTGAGCCTTGGATTTCCGGCACTCCGGCAGCCAATCCCTGAATCTCTAGTGTACGATCCTTGACTTCGTGATCTCCAGGTTTGCCTCCTCCGTCACGCGGCCCATCCAACGGCGGATGCCATCCCAAAGGAGAATCCACGGTGGAGGAGGCTCCTGCCAGAGCTTAAAAGCTCCTCATCGCCGACAATCGACGCCAATCAACGAGCCTCCCCTCCAGAAGCAACGGCTTGCCCTCTTGAAACCCAGATCACGAGTGAAGCAAGCCTACCTTCCAGAGCGATCCCAACCCTATTTTTGCCTCCTGGAGCCCTAGCCAGAGCATCCACTGGAGAAGACAGCCCACGTCAGGTAGCCTCTCTCCCCTTCTCTTTTCCTATGCAGTAGGCCCGTAGAAGCGCTTAGGCTCCCCCATTTAGGCCACGACAGTGGGCCTCCCCTTTTGCCCACTGTTGCCTTGCCATCGGTGGTGGGTTCACCCCACCAGCGAGGCCCCTGGGGGCCTCTCCTCCTCCTCTTCTTCTCCTTTCCTCCAGCTTCTTCTCCTCTCCTCCATCTCTTTGATTCCCCTCCGCTCTAGAGGACCTCTGTCGTCGACGCTAGCCCAGTTGCCATTGGCAATCGTCATCGAGAGGCGTAGGGGATCACCGGGCCTCCTCACTCCACGCCTTCGATCCAGAGACCTCCGCCACGCCTCCATGAAGCCATCTGTGCCGCTCCATCGCCGTCTGGACCGCCGGAGTGCCCCGACGATCCACTGCAACCACCACCAACGACGCAGGGGATGGGGGGAGCAACTCAGGCCACCCCAGCCCTTGTCGAAGCCACAGAAAGATTCCTTGCGCCGCTCTAGAGGCCCAACGTGTGTCCCCACACCGCTCTAGTCACCGGAACGCCGTTGTGCCGCACCATTGTCTTCTTCATCACCGATCAGAGAACCTTGCTGGAGCACGAGGTGGGGGGAGGGCCTCAGGCCTCCTCAATCTTGCCCAGCCTCCGGGAGACCGTCGCCGTGGCCCTCCAGAGCTTCCCCAACCGCCGCTCGTCATCCACCACCGCTGGGCCGCCGCAGAGCTGTCGCCGGAGTGCTCGCCAGAGGAGGAGTGCCGATGAGCCTCCGACGATCTTCTAAGGAAAGTTAATTAGGTCCCAACCCTTTTAGTTTAGGTTTTTGTTATTTTAGTCCTTAAGTTATTACAAGTAGGTCCTTTTCATTTTATTTAAATCCTTTTTTTTATATGTTAGCCCCTATCATTTCAAATATTCTTTTATTGTTTTATTATCCTTGTGAAAATTGCATCTTATTTCCCTGTTACTTTTAATTTGTATCTTAGCCCTGTTATACATATTTTATCACATTTAAGTCCCTACAACCATATTTTCTTTATAATTAGGTCCTAAAAATTTGCATTTAGCCCCAGAAACATTTTAAGATGAGTTTTCTTTGTGAAATTTGCATTCTGGACCCTGAATATTTTAAAAATCACATTGATCACCATTAAAATTGAGTTTTTATCACATTTAAGTCCTGAACATTTGCATTTAGCCCTTGGAATCTTTTAAAATGAGTTTTCTCTGCGAAATTTGCAATCTGAGCCCTAAAAGATTTAAAAATCACATTGTTTATCATTAATATTGAATTTTCTTTACATTTTGGTCCTGATCTTTTGCATTAAGCCCCTAGAATTTAAAAAATGAGTTTTCTTTGTGCATTTTGCATCCTAGACCTTAGGAAATTTTATAATTGCACTAACCAATATAAAACTTAATTTTTATCACATTCAGGCCCTAAACTTTTGCATAAAAGTCCCTGAATTCACATCAAACCATTCCTGAGCACATACAATTTGTATATAGGCCCTTAGATTATTTCTAAATCCATCATTTATGGTTTTAAATGTTTTCTTACATATTTTGGAATATTTTTCACTTATTGGATTTCATATTTTACATTTAATCACATATTCCATTTAAAAATCATGTTGTCACTGAGATTTGATCTTTAGCCTCACATTTTAGTCACATTTGTACTTATGTGTGAATTTTGTACTTTAAACCCTGAATTTTCAGGAAATTACTCAAGTGCAATTTTCACATCTCAGTGCCACATTAACATTTGACCCATCATCTGCATATTAGAATAGAAGTCATGAACATGTTTTTCATCCAGATTCTCACTCTTTTTTGTGAATTTTGCATCTTGACCCTTATACTTGTCCTTTACTGTGTTTACATCATTTTGTTGTTGTTTTCTCCATGTTTTATTGCAAATAACATCTTTTGGACATTTGACATAACTTAGACCATGCATCACTCCCATGCTAGCATTTATCACATCTGGCCAGGGAAACAACCAAATTGCCCCTGTGCCTCTAATTCATGAACATGCATCTCAATTTTTGCACTCAGTCTTGCATAGTCCTTGTCTTAGCCATCCTTTAGAATCTTTGCACATTTAGACATTTATCCATGCATTTAATATTGTGTTTTTATCACATTTACGCATCAGTCCTCCTTTTTAGGCGAGTTTGCATCTCATGTGTTTCTTTCTTGGATTTCTCTTCGCTTTGTTTTCGGAGTCCCTCATCCGACGTTCGATTTGAATCTCATTAATCCTAGGTTTTGGGTTTTTTCGATTTGATTTGGATTTCATCGCTCGAGGGCTTACACGAACTGACCGAAAAGGCCCATAATGGCCCTATCACGGATTATTTTCCCTTTTTGATTTTCATAACCTTTTCTATGATTTCGATGACTTGGGTTGGCCTTGCTTTTGATCCTTTTGATGTCAGTATGGTTTTCCCAAACATTTTGTCCAAAAATATCGTCATTTTATGTGATTTTCTTCACATGTCATCACATGTCTGTTTTATGTGGGTTTCTTCACAATTTTCCCATTCAGAGCTCCATGGTGTTTTCTATGCTTCTAATGATTTGGGTCTGTTGTATTTTTGATCTCTTTGACACTGGTGTGATTTTTTGAACCATTCCTTGCAAAAAACCTCGTCATTTCATGTGATTTTCTGTTGTGTCATACTTTGCGATTTCATCATTTCATGTGGATTTCTTCGCAGTTTTCGCACATCATCTTGCATATTCATCCAATTCTGTCATGGAATACATGTTAGCATGTTTAGAGCATGATCTAGACTTAGCAAACATTCATCCAGCCTTTAGCAAGTAATCTAGACTAGAAAGATCGAGTTTCTCGGGTGTACGAGGGTGCCTAATACCTTCCTCGTGCGTAATAAGAATCCTTATACATCCTTTGGTTAGCAGACATCTAGCCTTCACATTTGCACCTCATGCATCCAACCTTTTGTGGTTTTCCTCTTCTTTCCCTTAAAGGATTAGGTGGCGATTCCTTTTCTTTTTCTTTCATCCTATCTTGCGCCTTCGCCATCTTGGCATGGCTGTGATCTCCTCCCTCTAGCCCGACTCCACGTCGGACCCTCGGGTCAGCATGGTCACACATAATTATGAAGAACATCTCGAGAACATCTCACATTGTCAAATACTTGACCAACTTCTGTTAATTCATTTCCATAAAGCTCAATCATCTTCTTTTTTGCTTTAGGACTACCACTCTCACAATCAATCTAGTCAACAGATGATTTATTTAAATGTTGTCCTCTACAAATGTTCTTTGATAATGAACTTTCACCTTCTTGGCTACTACGATGACTAAAAGAATGGTTGTCACAAATACTACCTTTGGAAGCATCATCAACTATTTTTAGTTTTGCACATGGTAATCCTTGACAAATATGTAACTCAAACATGCAAAATACATCTGAATCATTACATATGGAAGTATTGAATGTGACTCCACCGAACATAACATATTTCAAAGTAACATTCGATTTCAATTTTGCCCAAAATGAACAAATTGTATTGATAATACTATCAAATGTTGTATCTCTTGCTATGTATCCCACTCTAATTTCTGATCTATAATGAAAAGCAACTAACAAAGTATCATAACAATTCATTTTAATACTGCAATACAAACATTGAATGCTTATAGAAAAATACAATACACTTTACCAATTAGATATGTAAAATATTCTTTATCAATTACACATTACATTACACAATTATGAATTTGATTACTTTTGAATTCTAATATGTTGTCAAATATAGGTGTCGGTTTACATTAAATCTTACTTCGATCGCAAAGAATCACATTCATTGATAGTCAACAACACTATTAATCAAACAAGATTGAAATTTAATCAAACAATATAATCAAGATAGAAGCAAATATAACAAAACAAGGGATTTGTAGGCACAGATTGAAATTTTCTTGGAGAGGAAGAAAATATTCACAAAAAACAACATTGCTAAGAAATTTTACCTTCTATTTGTGTCCAATGGCCTGTTCAAGAAAACAAATGAAAGAAGGAGGTGAGGAGGAGTAGGGAATCGAGCCGAATGGATGGACAGGAATTGTCGCAGGAACAATCCGGATCAACAGCAAGCAGAGTGGCGACAATCGGAATCAGAGGAATGCCAAAGATGGGAGTCAGCGAGGAGGGCAAAGACGGCAAGGAGATCATGGTGGTCGGGGGAGTTGCAGGTCAGTTAGGAGGGTGGGGACGTTGAGAAGGTTGGGGAGGACGTGGAACATGTGAGTCGCCGAGTAGGACAGAGAAAGCGAGGCGAACACGATGGCTGGGAAGATGCAAGTCGGTCAAGAGGGTGGGGATGTCGAGGAGGTTGGGGAGATGGGGGTCACCGACGAGAGCAACGACGACGACGAAAACACGTTGGCGGGGAAGATGCACATCAGTTTGGAAGGTGCCGAGATCAAGGAGGTCGAGGAGGGCGTGGAAGATGAGAGTGGGCGAAAAGAGCAAAGAAGGTGATTGTAACATCCTAGAATTCAGAAAAGATGTAATTAAGAGGTACTATGTAATTCTGGGATTTATTATTAATAGATGATCATGTTGGGTGTGGCAACCTTGTGTTTGTGGTGTGATTGTCCTTTGGTGTTGACTGGTGGTTTAGTTAACTCATTTTAGGATAGTCCAAGTGCATGTCTTAAGCGCACATGTTTGACGCACAAACCTTGCGCACCCTTGTGGTGCACCAAACCGACACATGTTGGTGGTGCAGTACGGTGTAACAGTACACACGAGGAACGCCGCCAAAGCCCATGTCGACCATACCCAGCTCTTCTTCTCCCTGACAGCGGCGCTACACCTCACTTACCCTGTGCTTCCCACTCCTTGTCATGCTCTATGCCACCTTTTACCTCTGCCATTCTATGTTGCGCCATCCCGAGCTTAGACGACGGTTGACGATGTTGCCAATGAAGACGACGACGACTGAGGGCCTATTAATAGAGAAGGTGAGGTGAGGGTAATGCATTGAGCTATCAAGGCTGAGGGAAGGGTCCTTGTGCTGGAGGAAGCTCGCTGGAAGAAAGGAACGTCACTGGAGAAGAAGTGAGGTTGCCGGCCAGCTCTGAGTACACGTCCTCCTCCCTTTTTCTTTCAAAAATTCACCTTAAATCATGATAAAATGGTAGATCATCATGTAATTAGTGGATAATAATCTCCATGTGATTTTATTAGGATTTATCGAGGATTTTTGGTGAATGTTTTAGTAAGTGTTGCTATAGTACTTTTCATCGACCTCTTCAGCTTTGCAATTTTCTATCTTGAGATTTACAAGTCAGATCTTTATGAAATTTGTCCCAAATGGTAGAAGACTTAAGGTTCTATTTCCATATTTTTTTAGAATTTTTTGGAGGCTAGAAGGGGTTCCGCCCAAAGCTCCCACTTTTAGTGATTTCCAGTAACAACGTACTGAGATGCTGCTGTGGATTTTCTATGTAGGACGCACTATGATGGCGTATCCAAGTGGCTCACCATGGTGGCGCACCTAGGTGCAGTCAGTTTTGGAAGTTTATATAATTGGTTTAATTGGTAAGTTTTGACTCGTGGAAATGATTTCTGTAATGAAAAGATTTTCAAAAGATGTTTTGAAAAGGAAATGCATGTTTTCAAAAGTTTTCGATGATTTTGGGTTGGATCCGTGTGGCAATAGGGGCATAATCGATGGGGGTATGAGATCTCTGTGAAATCAATATGTTCCCTATGACGTGGTTGTTGGCGACGAGCACGGGTGAAAAGGACCATGGCTTTTTGAGGTGCTGTAGGGTCCAAGTTAAAGAGACCGGTCCACCCTCTTTACCTAGTCCTGGTTGGGCCTTGGCTTGTGAGTTCCGGCATGTTTGAGCACACAGGGGTGTCATGAGGACGCACCCTGTGCATGTGTTTGTGACCTGTGTGGTCATGGTACTGTATGGCCTATGAGGCCGAGGCGGATGGACTCCTGTGCAAGGTGGTTCACCCGGTAGTGCAATAGGATCGAGGTTGGCGCCTCGCCAACTGCTTGTGACCGATCGTTCACCTGTGACTAGGGTGACGCGACGGATTTTAGTCGGACTGTGTGCGAGCTTAGTTTTAAGCTAGAACTAACGTGTGAGTTTCACTTGAAGTTTTCGCTAGGTTCTAGTCCTGACTTGTGGTCTTAGCTAGCTCCAACCAAGGTTTGGTTAAACTGTGCAGTGTATTGTTTTAGGCTGGCTACTAGTTGAGTTTGGTTTTCATGAAATGCATAAATGATTTAAAAAGATGCATGGAATTTCAAAAGAAATAAAAATAGAATATTTTTGTAATTAAAATAGTATAAACTAACGGTAGTTTAACATGTTGGACAAAACAATAAATGTGCTATAGTTATGGGGAGAACTTTCAATTATGTAGAAATTTGGGCACAACAATAATTTTTCCAACATAAAACATATGTATTTGTGTCCATGTTAGTGTTTCTTATGAATAATGAAGTAGAGGTTTTACTGTTTCTTAGCATGTAATTTTTATCTAGATCCTCTTGTACTCCCATCTTGGATAGTTTTTATTTTTTTAATGAGAATTCATCCTACATTATTTAAAAGAAATTCATGTCTTTACCTCATATCAAATAATGTTAAATAATTTACTACTTGAGCTGGCATATCTTTAGATGTGTAAATTGGGTCAAGCCACCGGTCTATCTTGAAAAATAGTAGGCCCAAGCAGACCTGGATTGGGCCGACCTAGCTCGCCAAGAGACATGGACCTGGTCGGGCATGGTTTTAAAAAACCTCAGCCTAACATGGTTCACAGTCGGTATTTTTTTAATAAAAAATATTTATTATTAAATAATTTTTATCATTTTAGAAATTATAGGAAACCTAACTATAATACTAGACCACCACTTTAATATATTTAAGTTATTCATTTCAAAATCATTAAAAGCAAACTCACATTCTAAATAATTTTCTAATTCATTATTAATTGTGAATTTACATTTTTTGTTATTTAATTTACTCTAAAATGAATTACCACTACTACTATTAGTATGTATTCCTACAAAATTAGATGTACGTATATATATATATATATAGATATATATATATATATAGGCAAATTATCTGGTAGGGCCTGGCCTTACTTAATTTAATTAGGGCCCTTAATATAGACGGTTAGATCTTTATTTGATGATTTTGATTCTTTTCATTTATCTTATTTATTTGCAACTTTTTTTTGTTTGATAATATATTTAAATAGGCAAATTTTCTTCTTCTTCTTTGGCATCTTCGCTGGAGCCGGAGCCGGAACCTCCACCAGCGCTTCCGGTGCAGGAGTGGCGGCTACCAGAACGGGCGCAGGTGGAGACAATGTGGGTGTCGGGGAACTCACGGGTACCGCCACCGTTGGCGGCGGTCTCGCCAGTGTAGGTGCAGGAGAGGCGGCAGGCGGTGAGGGCGGTGACGCCACCGGGGTAGCAACGGGAGCCAGCGTGGTGGGTTTGGTTGGAGCCAAGGCAGGGGGAACTGCGGCTGGGGGTGGTGTCGTTGGGGCGACGGCTGGGGGTGGTGTGGTCGGGGCGGCGACTGTGGATGGTGTGGTTGGGGCAGCGGTGGGTGGTGACGTTGTGGGTTTGGTCGGGGAGGCTGCCGGGGACGGTGTGGTGGGGGTGGCAGTGGAGGCAGCTGCTGGGGACTGAGTAGTGACGGCGGAAATGGTGATGTAGAGGAGAGCAACGACAACGATGGTCCAACGAGCCATGGTCGATCTATGTCAAGAAGAAGAAGAAGAGAGTAGTGTGATGAATTAGCAGCACAGTTTCCTTTTCTTTCTTTTATTCAAAATTGACGGTTTTGATGAATTAGTTTTTTTTGTAATGAGTGGTCTAGATTGAGGGCCTTAATTAAGCTAAGTAGGACAGGGCCCTACTAGATTACTACTCGATATATATATATATATATATATATATATATATATATATATA
>JAMKQA010062648.1:0-15758 GCA_024699735.1 Posidonia australis
GCATTCATCCATTTGTGGTTTTCCTCGTCTTTCCCTAAAAGACTAGGTGGCGACTCCATTTTCTTTTCTTTTATCCTTGCGCCTTCGCCATCCATTGGCATGGCTGTGGTCTCCTCCCTACCCCTCCTCCTCTCCGGGTTGGGCACACGCGGTCACAGAATGAAAAGATTATATGTCTTTATAAAAATTGTGCACTACTGAAAAAAAACGAGAAGGACTATGGTAATACATTTGTGTAAGACGGGATTTGTAGAAGGCTACAAGTATTGGCTTAAACATGAAGATGTCTTTCAAAGTCATGAGAAAGTTACTCCTATTAGTACATATCCCATTGTGGAAATGGTGATAGACGTTGCAGGTCCTGATTTCAACGCGTCCACTGATGAAAAATCACATGAGGAATCCCAAGAGTTTTATGAGTTGTTAAGAAAGACGGAGGAGCCATTGTGGCTAGTTGCAAGAATTACACAAAATTATCGGCAATGCTTGAGTTATTAGTTTTAACGATTGATTACAACATGACAGATAGCTATTTTGATGCCATAACAGGTAAAATCAAGAAAATGCTACTAGAGAGCCATGAATTGTTGAAGAACGACTGCGAGACAAAAACGATGATGAAAAAGATGAGATTGGCAGAGGTGAAGATTAATATTTACTCAAAACATCACATATTGTACAACAAGGAACACCAAGATAAATTAGAGTGTCCAAAATGTTACGAGCTTCATTACAAAAGTGACTCAAAGATACATGTACCTCAGAAAGTGCTTTGTTATTTTCCTTTAACACTAAGACTAAAGAGGTTATACTATTGCAGAGAAACTATAAAAGCTATGACATGGTATGCAGATCATACACAGAACACTAATATAGAACATCTTTCTAATACTAAGTGTCGACAAGTTCTGAAGGAGTCTTTCCCTTCATTTACTGTAGAAAATCGCAATATTGTTGTCGACTTTTCTAGTGATAGATTCAATCCACATGATAGAGGAAAAGATTACTAGTGTTAATCAATCATAATCATACCATACAACCTACCTTCTTCTATATATAATAAGAGACCATACATGTTTTTGTCTTTGCCCATTCTTGGATAGAGTTGGAATTCGAATTGGGCCGGGCCTGGTCGGTCAAAAAAAACAAAGGCTTGACTGGGCCTGGGTCGGGCCTTTGTTGACAGGTCATGGGCCCAGCACGGCCCATGGCCTGTTGGTGAGCCGGGTCGGGCCGGGCAGGCCCACGGTCTTTTTGGTTTTTTTGTTTAATTTCCGGGTCGGCCCGACCCGACCATGTCTGGCCAGGCCCAATCTAAGTTATGGGCCAAAATGGACGTACTTTAAGGGCTTAAGTGAGCCTAGCACGTGGGCCCGGCCCGATCCATTTCTATGATACATGGGCCTAGGCCATGCTGGGCCTGGGCCGGCCTAGCCTAATTTTCATGTCTATTCTTAGTCTAAGTCATCCTGGAAAACACATTGACGTGTACTTAAAGTCTCTTATAAACGAGTTGAAGATACTTAGAGACACAAGGGTTGAGACACACGATGCATGCAAGCGGCAAACTTTCAACATAAAGGTTGCTTTATTTTAGACTATCAGTGATTTCTCTGCATATAAGATGTTGTCTGGGTCGAGTACACATGGAAAAATGAGTTGTTCTTATTGTATGGAATACACAAAGTCATTTCAGCTTCAATATGGTCGTATTTCTTTGACTGTCATCGTCAATTCCTGCCCATGGATCACCAATATCGAAGATAGAAATAAGTTTTTAAGAAAAATACAGTCAAATTGTCAAATTCACCACCTAGGTTGTCGGGAGAATAATTATTTAATCGACTATCAAAGTTTGAGCAGATTATTTTTGGACATGGTATTGTTCCACAAACATTAAAGGGATTTGAGAATACTCATAATTGGAAAAAGATCAACATATTCTAGGAGTTACCGTATTGATAGAAGCTCTTAATTTAATACAACTTATACGTCATGCATATCAAGAAAAATGTATTTAACAATGTATTCTACACGGTATTGGATATTAAGGGTAAGAGAAAGGACATAGAGAATATACATAGAGATTTGAAATTACCAATGGAAAGACTGAAATAACTAAGGAAGAATATACACTCAATAAGAATCATATCAAAGTAGTGTCTGAATAGGTCAGCAAGTTGAAATTTTCATATAGATATGCATCAAATATATTAAAACTTGTAGATCTCAAAAATTACACTTTCAAGGAAATGAAAATTCACGATTGTCATATTGTAACCATGCCGGGGGAGGGGAACCGCGCTCCTGTGTGATTTGGACCACACGAGGACCTATAGGGCTACGACGAATCCGAAGGCGGGAAGACGGCTCGAAAACACCAAAAAAACGATATGAGAATAAAAGAAGGAGTCGCCACCTAGTTTATTCAGAACAGGAAAAAGAGGAAAACCGTACCAAAAATCAGAACTTGAAATCGGATGCGAAATAGTAGATGACTCATGCCAAATGGATTCAACACGCGGATCATTGCGAACCAGAGAAAGAGTAAGGACTCCCATTACGTACAGGGAAGGTGTTAGGCACTCCTGTATGCCCGACGAATCGGTATTTCTCGAAATCTCGCTCGCGTATATGGAAATGTGGGCACTTGGATGCCAATTAATGGAGCTGTATGGATGATGCAAGAAAAAAAAATAAATTATATGGCTAAAGGGACATGTCAAGCTGAAAAAATAAGTGCAATCAAAACAGGAAACATAAAACAAAAGCAAAGGGTGCAAGTGTAATGAGACCAAAGGCTAAGCTATACCAAATTTTACCCCTGGATGACACGCGCATGTGCTACGCGCAGGCTACTTGCACAACCACGATGCGCCACCTAGAAGTGCCATGGCTATTTGCCATCATGGCCTGATCCCAGGCACACAAGAAATGCAATGTAAATGAGTATTAAGATACGGGGAGGGTCTATCAGGCTGGGACTCATACATAAGCCAAGAATCAAACAAAGTCCACTACATCGAGGAACGTCAAGTAAATCATGGGGTGAGAGCAAATCAGATAGTAAAACCATACTAAAGCAGCAAACATGCAAGAGTGATCTAGCTAGGGGAGGTTAGGCTTTGGCTTGGTCGGACTTGGCCCTCTGTAGACCTTGCCAATACGTGCATGGGTGGCGTGCTATCGGGGCGCTTCGTTGGAATAGGGGCCAGGCCTGCATCCTTCATCGCCTCCTCCTCGGAAGGTGGGGCATTACCAGATGACGAGGGTCGTCCGGGAGCTCGAGGGGGTTGCCACAACACAACGAGTGTAGACACCCCAATTTAGAGGTCATTTGGCAGCAGACTTCTCCGGATGATGCTCTAGTTACGACCACCAAAACCCTAGCCTACACAAACCCAATCAAACCCACACTAGCCCACTCTAACCCAACTAAACTTAAAACCAAAAAAATTAAATTAAATCCACTTAAAACCTAATTAATCAAACAAATAAAACCCTAATCAAGTAAAATCCAATAAATAAGAAACAAACCCTAATTAATTAAATAGAAACTCTAATTAATCAAATAACCAAACCTAATTAAATAAAATACAATTAAAACCACTTAAACCCACTTAAATCCAATTAAAATCTAATGAAAACCCTAATTCAAATAAAATCCACTAAAATCCACTTAAAATCCAAAATCCTTAAATAAACTCTAATTAAAACTCAAAACCCTAATCTCAAATCAATTGATAAAACCCTAAATCCAAAATTAATAATCACATTTAAATCACAAAACTCTAATTAAAAACTTAGAATTAAAACCCTAAAATCCATGAAAATTCCAAAAATTAAATAAAACAAAACCCTGAATCAAAACCTAAATAAAATACTTAATTAAATCAAGACTAATGAAATCTAAGTTTAATCTAATCAAATTCAAATTTTAAACCAACCAAATCAAAATTAGAAATTAATTCAAATAAATCCAAAACCAAAAAATCAAGAGAAAACAATTTAATCCATTTAAAATCAAAACAAATCATTTAATTAAATTTAAATCATCAAATAAACCTTAATCAACTTAAAAAAATTAAAACACAACAAATCAACCCAAATCCTCAAATCACAAATAATCAAATTAATCCTAAGTTTAAATCACACAGCAAAAGAAAAATTAAAAACAAAGAAAAAAAACAAACCTTAGCCCATTCTAAGCCCAATAGGCCAAAAAATCTTTAAAGTAGAAAACTATACAAACACTCAAAAATAATTCCGGCGACCTTCGCAATCTCCGGCGAGCTCTCCGGCAAATCCCGTGATCTTCGGACGCGCAATCCTCCATCTTCGCAATCTTCGGGCTTTCCTCTTCCATGGGTACGTTCGATCCTACAGTGGGGAGCCCTTGCGAGGGAGATGGACGGCGTGGAGGTGCTCTGCCGGAGTTCAAAAGAGCTCATTGTCGTCAAGCCCTAACGATCGCGTGCCTCCCCTCCAGAAGCAACAGCCCGGAACCCAGAGCACGAGCGACACCTTCTCAGACCACCAGAACCCCTTTTGCTTCTAGGAGTCCTCAATCAGAGCATTGCCGGAAGCCGCTTCCAGTGCCGCCGTCGACCGTCACGCCGAAGGGAACATCCTACACGACAGGTACCACTCTCCCTTCCTATTTCCCGATTCAATAGGCATGTAGAGTAGCTTTAGGTTCCTAGATTAAGCCGCGTCGGTGGTCTTCCCCTTTTGCCCGCCGTTGCTTTGCCGCGGTGGTGGGTTTACCCCACCGGCGAGGCTTCAGGCCACTTGGCCTCAGGTGAGGCCCTCCGGGGGCCTCTCCTCCTTTTCCTCTCTTCTCCTCTCTTTCTTCTCCTCTCCTCCAATCTCTCCTTCTCTCCCTCATCTCTTTAGACCCACTCCGCTCCGGGAGACCTTCGCCGTCGATGCCAACCCAGCTGCTACCGCCGATCGCCGTCGAGAAGCACAGGGGATCACTAGGCTTCCTGGCGTCGCGCCTTCGATCCAGAGACCTCCGCCGCACTTCCACGAAGCTAGCCGTGCCGCTCCATCATTGTCTGGACCGCCGGAGTGCCCCGACGGTCCGCCCCAACCTCACCGCCGACAAAGGGGATGAGGGGAGTTACTTGGACCACCCCAGCCCTCGTCGAAGCCACCGGAGGATCCCTTTCGTCGCTCCGGAGGTCTGTCATGCGTCCCCACGCCGCTCTAGTCGTCGGAGCGCCTCTGTGCCTCGCCGTCGTCTCCTTCGTCGCAGACAGGAGAGCCTTGTCGGAGCGCGAGGTGGGGGAAGGGCCTCAGGCCTCCCCAACCTTGCCCACCCTCTCGGAGATCGTCGCCGTGCCTCCACAATGCTTCCCCAACCGTTGCTCCTCTCCCTCGCCATCGGGATCGCCGCTGCGGCATCGCTGGAGAGGTCGCTGGAGACAGAGCGCCGGCGATCCTCCGGCAATCTTCGAATAGAAGGTCATTAGATCCAAGCCCTCTTAGTTTAGGTTTTTGTTATTTTAGTCTTTAAGTTATTACAACTAGGTCCTTTTTATTTTTCTTAGGTCCAGAATGTTTACAGTTTAGACCCTGTGATAAAATAAATACATTTTAATTCTTTTATGTTCACTGTGATTTTGCACATTCTCCCCTTGAAAGTTTCTTTTCAATTCTTACATATTCATGTGTGTTTATTTGCATTTAGGCCCATAAATCCAGGTTTTCTTTACAATTAGGTCCAGAATATTTGCATGTGACCCCTGGAATTATTTTAAATGAGGTTTCTTTGGAAAAATTGTGATCTGAACCCTAAAACATCTAAAAATCATACTGTTTACCTCTAAATTTCGTTTTTATCGCATTTAGTCCCTGAATTTTGCAATAAGCCCCTTAAAAATTAAAAAATGAGTTTTCACTGTGAATTTTGCATCTTTAACCTTATTAAATGGCACAATTACACTGATCTTTATGGAATCCTTTCAAATAAGCCCCTGAATCCATATTTTACTGCATTTAAGTCCAGACTTCTTGCATTCAAACCCCTAGAAATAATCTTAAATGATTTTTTCCTGTTAATTTGCATTCTGGACCCTTAGGTTATTTGAGAATTGTTCTAATCATCTTTAAAACTCATATTTATTGCATTTAAGTCCAGACCCTTTGCATTAAACCCTTCAGAAATTTAAAAACGAACTTTCACTGTGAATCTTGCATCTTTAACCTTTGTAAATTGCATAATTACACTGGCCCCACATAGAATCCCGTTTTTATTATTCTCAGCCTCCTAGATTTTTGCACACAAGTATTTAACTTCATGATAAACGATTTTTGAGTCGTCAATTTGCATATAGGCCCTTAGATCAATTTTAATCCATCCTTTAGGATTTTGGAACGATTTCTTGCATATTTTTGTTATTTTTCACTTATTGCATTTCCTTTTTTATTTTATTTTGTTTTATCATAAATTCCACTTAAGAATCATGTTTTCACTGTGAATGGATTTTTAGTCTCTCATTTTGACCACAATTGCACCTATGTGTGAATTTTGCACTTTAGACCATGAATTTTTAGGAAATTACCTAAGTGCAATTTTCACATCTCAGTGCCACATTAACATTGGACCGATCATCTGCATGCTTGAACGGAAGCTCGAAGTGTAGATTTTATCTAGGTCTTTATCCTTACTGTGAATTTTGCGTTTTAACCCCTGTGTTTGTCTTTTATTGCGTTTATGTCGCATTATCATTTTTTCCTTTCATGTTTTCTTGCAAATAACATTTTCTAAATGTTTTGTACACATTTTAGTCTATGCACTATCCCTGTGTTTGCATTTATCACATGCAACCATGAAAATGACCAAATTGCCCCTAGGTCTTCAATCCATGTGTACGCATTTTAATTTTGCACTCAACCTTTCCTAATCCTAGTCCAAGCCATCCATTGACACTTTTTACACATTTAGACACCTATCTATCCCTTTCATTTGGTTTTCAACACATTTTCTCATCGATTCTTCATTTTAATTGAGTTTATGTTTTTTTCGACGTTTCCTTTTGTGATTTCTCCGTGTTTTCGGAATCACTTGCCTTACCTTAGATCGGACCTTATTTTTACATCGTGCTTTGGGTTTTTTGACTTGATTTGGGTTTCGTCGCCCGAGGGCATACAGGAACTGACCAAAAGGTCCACACTGGCCCATTTGCAGTTTATCTTCTCTTTTTGATTTTCCTGACCTCTTCACGATCCTAAGAACTTAGGTTGACTCCGTTACTTATCTTTTATCATCCACATGAGTTTCCTTAAGCAATCGGTCCAATAACATCGTCATTTTATGTGATTTTTCTCACATGTCCTCGATTATCTGTTTTATGTGGATTTCTTCGCAATTTTTGCATACCATCATGCACATCCATCTAGTTTTGTCTAGGCATTCATATTAGCATGTTCAGAGCATGATCTAGGCTTAGCAAGCAATCATTCAACCTTAGCAAGCGATTTAGGCTAGAAAGACCAAGTTTCTCGGGCGTACGAGGGTGCCTAATACCTTCCTCGTGCATAATAGGAATCCTTACCCATTCTCTGGTTAGCAGACATCCAACCTTCACATCTGCATTCTAAGCATTCATCTTTTTTTTGTGGTTTTCCTCGTCTTTTCCTTAAAAGATTAGGTGGCGACTCCTTTTCCTTTTCTTTTATCCTATCCTTGCGCCTTCGCCATCTTGGCATGGCTGTGATCCCCTTCCCCCTCCTCCTGGTCGGGCACGATCACAACGAGTATGCAAGAAAATCAATGAATGAGATGGAAGGAGGAATCCTCCCCACCTCACCATCACCGACGTTAACGCCGGCCTCCCTCAAACGAGCCTCCACAAGAGGTTCCGGCTTGGGAGATCGACTTAGTGGCTCAGGGGAGTGAAAGGAGGAAGAGAGACGTCGTCGAGACGGGTCAAGCCAAGTGCTCAGCGGCTGAAGCCTCATACCGGCGTAGGCCGTCCGTCGACGGGGGGAGAGCACAGGATGCAACGGGGCAATAAAAGAAACCATGAGAAAATGGTGTAGAAAAGTCAAATTCACACTACTAAATTATCCTCTAGTAAGAGAGGGAGAGAATGTTACCTGTTGGTGGCCTTGGAGTATCGTTAGCGTTGGCAGACAGTGAGCACTGGCGAGGGGCTGGACGGTAGATGAAGGGCTGGAGATGGCCCGAGGACTGCTCGGGAACAAGCAGGAGGCTACTAGGGAGCTAGGGAGGCTCGCCAGAAGGGGAAGCAAAGGAGGCTAGTCAGAGTTTATGGGTTGAGTTCGGGTTCTCTCCGGCTGAACACTCTGAGCTCTTCATACTCTCCTCTCGCGAATGCTCGGTGTCCTCCCCTGAAGGAGATCGAGGGGGTTTTTGGTTCATCCTCTGGTGTGGTAGGTGGCTGATGGCGTGGAAGAGTTGGCTGTCAGTCTTACCAAGGAGAGGTTCGCCGGTGTGCTGTAGAGGTGGTGTGCAGTGGTGGACGACGTAGGGCATGGGTGGCTGGTGGCAGGGAATGGAAGGTTGGAGGGGTGTCAAGCACCTAAAGGGACAAATCGACGCTCCGTGCAAGACGTTGCTCGTACGAGGTACGAGATCGTATAATGAAAGCGACAAATCAAGCGGCGCCTGTCGTGCTGCCCTAGCCGTGACGCCCGCTTAGGCCGCGCATGTCATTAGGCCAGAGCACACGGGCTGGGTTTTTAGATGTTGGGCTTAGTAGATGGGTGGAGTTAAGGGTAATTTGAAGTTTTGGGTTGGTTTAGATTTATGGGTTTGGTTGGGGAATTGGGGTAAGTCCGGGCCAGCCATCCAATTGCATTCTCTGCCGAGTCTGCTTGCCAACATTGGCTATAAAAACCAGGGTGTCTACACATATGTTTATGGAGAGACTATTTTTCCTTATATGTTAACAAAAACTATTTTTCCTTATATTTAGAGGTTTGTTACCTAAGTCCATTGTAGATGTACTCATAGATTTAAAAAAATTCTTCAAGGTCATTTGCTCCTCCAAATTGTTTGTGAAAGACATGGAAACTTTAGAAGAAATATTGTTCTTAAATTGTACAGTCTCAAAAATATATTTCTGTCTGTCTTTTTTGACTCGATCGAATATCTCGTGATTCACTTGTTTTACGAAGCCAAAGTAGGTGGATTAGTGCAATATCGATGGATGTATCCTTTGAAGAAGTATATGCTATTCTAAAGAAAGTTGGCTTTTTTATTTATTATTGCGAGCACTTTAATCTAATTTATGTACATTTTTAATAGATACATGTTTTTCTTAAAAAGAAAAGTTCTAAATAAGAATAAAGTGGAAGGTTCAATAAGTGCACAATATATCTACGAAGAGGTTACCACTTTTTGTTCGAGATATTTTTTCTCCAGATGTTGAAACGATACATAATCGAGCACAGAAGAATGATGAAATGAGAGTTGATGAACAAAACGACATACTTTTTGTCTTTTGTCCTAGCGTTCGCCCTTTTAGAAAGGATAAAGAGCATCTTTTGACCTAGAGGGAGAAAGATATCGTAGAGTTATATGTTCTTGATAATTGCAATGAAGTCGAATCCTTTGTCGAGTATTTTTCACTATCTTTTTTGATATGTCTTTTCAATAAATTGAAATAATGTATTATCTTATTATGTTTTAAATTTCAATTGCAAACAATTCAGAAAATAACTATTGGTCGATCATCTTATTCTAAAAGATGATAATATCTTAGACTTATTTAGGAAGACATTTCTTAAGTGATTTAGAAGTCATGTCAATCAACTTGATCCTAGTCCTAAGCAAAAGTTCTTAAATAACTTAGCTTATGGTCTTATTTTTCAAGTAAAGTTGTATGGAACTTGCTTTACAAATGGGTATCGACTTCATACACAAGAATACGATGGAAGATTGACTACTCAAAATTCAGGAGTTATGATGAACATATTATGTTATGGAGAAGACCATATTGAGTATTATGGTATCTTAAAAGTGATCTTCGAGTTAGAATACTCCGATGCAAATAAAATGATATTATTTATTTGTGATTAGTATGACCCTAAAGAGGGAGTCATACATAACATCAGGCATGATATTGTTGTTGTTATACTAACTAAATACTTGAGGAGATTCGAGCTATTTGTATTAACTTCACAAGCAGATCAAGTCAGTTATGTACCTCAAGTTTCAAGAAAGAGGAAGAAAGATGAATCTTTCAGTGTCTTGAAGTTCAAAGAACATGCCTACATTACTATGGTGGTGATGCTATAAATAACGAGTTTGAAAACTTGTATCAACCTGACTTCGAGCCTCCACAACTGATAGTTATAAATCATGTTCTTGATCAAGTCTCTATAATTCCATCAAATTCAATGTTGTGGCAAATTGAAGATAAAGAATGAACAATTGTAGAAGATCACGGTGAAGACGATGAAGAAAATGAAGAAAAAAAGTGTGTTAACTATAATGATGAAGACTAGTGAGATTTTCTTGTGATTTTGATATATACCTTCTTTAATTTGCTTCAATAGATATATACTGATAGTGAAACATTGATATGTTATTTTAATATATTTTTGTTTCTGAATTTTGATATATACCAACCAATTAAGATGATATAGAAAACTAACGACTTAGTTTCAATTTAGATTTGTCAAGACTTTCTTATTGAGCATTGTTACTGTTCTTGTGTTTGTAAGTACCATCAACTAACTTGTGTAAATTCAAATATGATTTTCATTTTGGTAAGAATCTTACATGAAAATTTTAATGTAACGTTTACAGTATTAGATGACCTGATTTGGTAGAAATGGTCAATGCTCCAGTGGATCCGATGGACATGGTTCATCAGAGGATTAAGAAATCAATTCTAGAACTTACACGACTACTCAGTTACTTGAGTTTATTCGTTCATATGGTCTGTCACCATCTAAAGCTGAGTCGACACCTCCGATCACTTTGGTTGAGGCTCCCACCTCCCCTCCTGTGATTAGGCATAGTACTACTCCACAGAATATTGATGCACATTAAGCTCAGCCTAAGTTGTCACTCTCGCCAACAACAACAAGTAATTAATATAATAAAATTATAGTTTTTAAGTCTTTATATTAAATATACTTACTGACATATATTTAATTTTATTGATAATTAGTAAGAACAACAATAGCAAGAATGATATGCTCAAGTTTCTCAAAAACCACATCCTTTTTTAGAGCATGACTCTGACGGGTAACTTATTATTCTTATTAATTTGGTACTAGTCAATATATTACTTTTTTTGTACTTAACTTGATTTAATTACAGTAACTTCAAGAGGAGTAAAAGTATCTCATCAGAGATTACAAAATTTTTTAAATCTTATGTATCGACCATCGAGTACCGGTGGTCGTAATCACATTCAGATGAGAAGGAAAGAATGTCTGATGTGCTATTTATAATAAATAATATTTATCTTTATCTTTATCTTTAATTTAAACAGTTAGTAAATTAAATTAATAATGATATTGAATTTATACAGAACATGTTTACGTTTTCACTTGGATATACTAAGAAGGATTATCGTGTGCCTTTTACAACATTAATTAAGAAAAGAATGAACGATATTTACTATAGAGTACGGATAGATACAATGACAAAATGCCTTGAGCCTCACGATAATTATTAGATAACCAAGGCATTTCCTCCACATTAGTGTACACAAGAGAGGTAATTAATGTTTATATTAAATTGAAGTTGTGTTTATTATTGTATATATAGGAAATAAGACATATATTGTTGTTTAATGTTTAAACTAGGTGGAATGAACTCTGTATTTTTTTTCCACTGATGCAGAATTCCAAAAAAAGTCGATGACAGAGAAGTCAAACCGCAGAAAGTAAGAAATTCGCTTTATGAGCGGATCAAGAAGCCACAACGACCTTCAGATTGAGTTGATAAGGATAGTTTTATATTAATTTGCTTTAGAGACCCTGTTTATATTTCAAGTGCCACTAGTATTAGTTTGATGATTATGCTTTAGTTACTCTGTGATTTTTATTGCAAGAGAATCTGTTAGACACTAGACTAGTCAATGTCTATCTTGAAGTTGTTGAGATGTGGTCACATTTTACATTATTGTGTAATAGCATATTGTTCTTGAAAATTACGTCCAAATTTAAGGTTTTTTTATAGGAACATCTAGATGATGATAGTTACATATATGGCTCTTAATTTAAACTCGCCAAAACATAAAAAACCATGATTTCTGATTAATGTAGGTTTCACATACCCTTGAGTTCATTGATGCTTGCCTACCCCAACAAAATGCAATAAAGAAGTAGAAATTGTTGTCTTATGCACACTACCAATTTATGCGCCAAAAATTAGGCACAAACTCTCTTTGAGACAAAAAAAAATGGACATGCTAAAATCTAGTTGCTTTCATGATTTTTCTAATGATAGGCGATGATTTGCATGAAATTAAGTTACCTAACAAGTAATTGTTGGCTTTATTAGCCTTATCTTGATTTTGATGATAACAAAAGACTAGTGTGCTTTATGAGAATATTTCTTAGTTTATATTTCAAAAGAAGATCAATGAAGGACTCAGAAGATTCAAACATAAAAGGAAAGATATTTGAAGAAAATAGAGATCTATGTGCCTAAAAGAACTCAAGATGATGAAAGAAGAAGAAAATGAAAAGTCATATTGATAATTATATTTGATGTAATTTTCTATTTATTCATGTACTCCTAGGAACTTGTAATTATCTCCCAAATATCCCCATAGAGCCATAAGAAAATTGCCATAGCCCCAAAACCAACTATTCATTGAAAAACATTCATTATAGGACGAAAGACATTTTAGGCATACCGAATTTCCTCGGTATACCGAAATATGTGCAGATTAGAAAAACCAGTACAGAAACTCAGTACGGCATACTGAAATTCACCGGCATACCGAATCAGAGATTTTCGGCATACCAAACTATTTTCGGTATACTGAAGTGCCCGACCATTGTCGATTTCGGTCGACCGTTTTGATTTCAGCATACCGTACCAGTGGCCGTTGCTAAACGTTAGAGAGATGTTAGACACATTCTTATACCCATGTTTTCCTATAAATAGGCTCTCATTCTTCACCTATAGTACACCAATACTTCCTACACTTACCATAGAGCTTCAAGCAACATTATTTTCAAGCATTCTACTCCTACTTTTTTAGAAAAACTCCTAAGGTAAGAGAACTTTATTTCCATCCATCTACTTAGCCAAATTGAGTTTGGGAAATTATAGAAAAAGAATTGTAAATTACAAGTGTAAAAGTTCTTCTTCAGATTGTGAGAAAGAAGTCGCGGTTTTTGCGAAGCTTGATGAGGAATCGTCAAGGGTGTATGACACAATCTTGATCCGGAACAAGATCAAGTTTAAGGTAACTCTCAAGGGGTTTTCTCAGGGAGTGGACTAGGCCAAGGAGGTTGAACCACTATACATCATTATGTCATATTTATTGTCTCTCATTCTCTTTCTTTGTATGCTTTAACTTAGTATCAATTTTCTAGTTATATTCAAATTTCTTGAAATCTTGCAAATTGATAAACAAACTCTAAAATTAGATAATTACTTGCTAAATCACTATTCAAACTCCTCTAGTGAAGCTAAGAATCCTTATAGTAATTACATCTATATGTATGCAAGTTATTATCCTTATCCATGTACAATAGTGTATGGTTAATTTCCCTTACAAATTGTTTTTCTTGAAGAATATATAGTTTTAAATTGCAAATTTACAAGACAAATAGTAGATCAATACATATCATTTTATGACTATTAAACTACATGAAAGATCAAACCAAAAATTGAAATTTCACACATTCAACACGGACGATATGCAAAACCTAGTTAATAATTATCTAATTGTTTAACTTCTGTTAACACAGTTTAGAGATCATAGAGTAAATAAAATCGTAGAATCAATATGTTTGAACAGAGATTTTCTAATGTAACGTTTGGTAACGATTATTTTTCATAGTTTATTAGAAATAATCACTTATGGAGAAAAAGTTGAACCAAATACATAAAAAAAAAGCTAGCTTATTTAAAAACACAAGCTTATTTCTCATGTATAAAACTCACCAAAAACGCTGAAAATGAAAAACTATAAAAGGTAATTTTTGAAAAAAACTAACTTTTCACTATAATCAATTTATCTATGATCGTTACCAAACACTACCGAAGACAACAATATAGTACCCATATATAATTTTTGGGAGGAACCTAGTTAATACATAATAATGTATATGAGTACATCAGAGTCCATACATATTTAGTGACATAGAAGAATTAATACACTTCTTTCAATATAGTGCACTCTATCTTTAAATTTTATTAGAAGATCTAACATTCCTACATGGAAAAAAATCTGATCGAAATGCCTTTGTTAATAACCCAAGTATGTTACTAAAATAGTAAGATTTGACAAAAAGATTCTCATAATATTATTTTACCCATGTTAAAACAAGAATTACAACAAAGTCAAAGAGGACATTGGACCAGGTAGGCATCATAAATATGAAATTGTTGTGGCTAAAAGAAACCAATGCCTGGCATATAACATCTCTTAGTATGAGATATTTCAATATTTTTATATCAAACAATGACTTCCTCTGCTTCTTACAAAAATTCACAATAATGGATTAGTAAGGTTTAGTAAAAAGTTATTTATGCTACTCTTTTACCAATGTCAAAGCACAATGGTTTGCAATAAATATATAATGATGGCAAATGTGCATAGATAGACAAATATATAATTTATTTTGGATGTCTTCTAAATTAATAACATACATTTCAATTGTTACCGGCCACTAAACTATATAGAGAATCTACAATAGCAAAGTGGTGGACTACATACCACACTAGTGAATCGCGCAGGCTTGGTCAACTCCAAGTGTGAAGGATGTACTTGTAAATAATCAGTACTAGAATTAAAGTTGCTTTAATAATATACACTTCTATGATATATCATATTTAACTAACTTTTTGTATTTATTTTTACATAATTGGTACACCTTCTTGTACTAACAAAAATATGAGAACGATAATGTGGATGAATACCCAACCTTTGATAAGAAACTTTAGAAGTAAGTTTCAATAGAAAGGAACATAGATAGTTTATCTAGAAAATAAGACTTGGATAATATAGATCCATACTACTCAGAAGAAACTATTATTGGTTCAGCTTCTATTGCGCAATATTGTTTGACAACTCAAGCTTCTGCTTCATTGGATCTAGATTTCTTTGCTTCTCAGTTATCATAAATGACGACTTCATTAAAGAAGGATATAAGAACCCAAATACACTCAGACATAAGGAATGAAATAAGAGATGAAATACATATTTTAGATGAACGATTAGTAAGGTAAATTTTTATTTAGTTTTTATGTTGTTTGATATGCATTAATTATCATGTTGGATTCAACATTATAATATAATCATTATGTGACCATGCCAGTGGAATCCTTGGCGCGGCTCTCCACCTACTCCGGGAGCGGAAACACACGAGGAGATCCGATATGGTCACGGCAAAAATGGTGAATCCGGAAGAAGAAGAGAAGACCTGGAAACACCAAGGGAAGCAAAAGGATAAGGAAAGGAGTCGCCACCTAGTCTTTTAATGGAAAGACGAGGAAAACCAAAAAACACCAGAAAAGGCAGAAAGCAAACAAGATGCAAAGATGCATGTGTGATCCGTGCCTAATGGATAATGCAAGATGAATG
>JAMKQA010062649.1:0-20516 GCA_024699735.1 Posidonia australis
ACAAAATAGGGCTACATAATGCCAAAAGAGGTTACATATTCTGTGCCTTAGCCTTCTTAAATACTAGGGCACCTAAATGGTCTAATGACCAAACTAACCCTGAAACAAAGACATAATTCAAGACATATTTACAACAGGCTCTTTTTGTTTAGTAGGAATTCTCGCACAATTAAAATCCCTACATAACACCCATGATATACTAGAGGAGGCATTTCGAAGGACAGTCCACAGAGTTCCACAATTGTGAGGTCAGTTACGAACATAAACCACTGACAACCTAAAAACCTTATCACCATCATTAGCCTTAAAAGTAATAGCTTGCTCTATTTCCCTAATTTTAGTAAGAGAAACGAGACAAGGATTCCATGGAGCTAGGATTCTCCCCCTCGAGCTAGAATCCATTATGGGCAATTGAAGTCCTTGGCCACACTGAATCAACAAATCTCAAATAACATCCTTTGCTTTAAGCTTGTGCTTTATGAAGCAAACCACATCATACTTGCTTCCAGCCATCTTCTCATAATGCAAAACCTAATGACTCTCAGAGTTAGCTCCCTGAACGTTCCCTGACAAGATCTTCATTGGAAGAAGGGTGGGTCTAGAGGATCATAGTCATGAGCCTCAATTCTATTCCTAAGCCGAGTCCTCTTCATTGTCCATTGGGATTCCACCAGTGGCCCAAAATGATTGTGATCTTGAGCCAAGGAAGCACCCAACATTGATCCACTGCAAACTAGCTTGAGGATGATCCACCCTAGAAGCTATTGACAAAGTCTTCTTAACAGTCTTCCCCTTGGGAGAAGTAGCCCCCTTACTAGCAATTGTCCCTTGTGTAGCACCTGAGCTTTGAACACCTCCTTGAGTATTAGGTGATCTTAAAGCCTCACTTCGATCAGAAGATTTCGCTACCACTGGGCCTTTGGTCTATTGTGGCACATTAGATTGTGAAAGAGCTTTTGGACGCCCTTGACTTGCTTTTATAGCTCTGTCCTTCTTCATATTTTGGATGTTTGCCATGACCTTCATCACACAAAACCTTCTCCTCATGAGCATAGGTTGCACAATGATCACACGGAATTGGTCTTTACTCATAATCCACCTTAATAAACTTCACCTTCCTAGAACTCCTATTGAGTAATGGAATCGAGGTTGGGAAATCGAAATCCAACCCAACTTCCACATATATTCGAGCATAATCCAATATTGATACTGTTGTCGTATTCCTATTCATCATCAACGACTTGCCTAACACATCGTCTATTTTGCCTAACATATGAGATGACCAAAATTGAAGTGAGTGTGTCGAAAATCGAACTCAAAGCGGAATAGATTGCAGTTGATCCATTTCAAATTTAGACTTAAGACTTCACTGTTTAAGGATAAGTGGACAGTCCATAATAAATGATGGTTCACCATCAATAACTTTAGTCCATTCAGTGAATTGAAATAAAAAGAAACCATTATTACGAGATTTAACATCCACAGATAAATTCTAAAGCCACCGATGATATGCATGCAAGCTTCTTTTGATCGTGGTTTTCTTAACATCGTGGGGAAACTGATTTAAAATTCCACTCCTTTTTGTTGGTATTTGAATTCAACTAATCTTCACTATTTGCATTGGACTTTCAGGAAGATGTTCGTCTCCTACTGTATCAGATCAAATCGAACATAGTCGAATCAAATTGCAATCGAATCAAAACTAAACCGAATCGAACCCAAACTGGTAGAATCTCAAAACTCAATACTTTGCCCACAGCTGAAGAAAAGATAAGGCCCTCGGCCCCTCCCCTCTTTACCCCGTGTCCACTTCCCCTCCCTCTCTTGTGGTCACCACCTCTCCACCTCCTCCTCTACACTTTCTCTCTCCAAAACCTAGAAAGAGAAAGCAAAAGCGAGGGCGAACCAGAACTCGAACTCGAACCGTTGCCGGCGGCCGCGATGTCGGTCCCCCACGCCGCCCACGTCCACCTCACTTCACCAATACCACCCCTGCTCCGCCACCACCGGCCACCCTTCCTCTCCCTCGGCCCCCGCCGCTTCTCCGGCCACCGTCCTCCCCCCTCCTGTCTCCTCCTTATCCCCCTCCGCCACCGCCTTATAACATCCCCCCTCGCCGTCGTCCCCGAGGACCGCGATACCGTCCCCGACGCCGCCGAAGGTCTCGACCTTTCGAAGGATAGTGGAGAAGAGGTGGTGCAAACCGGGGATGGGGGGGCGGTGGGGGAGAGAGAGGTTGAGGTTTCGTGTTCGGGGAACAAGGAGGACGAGGAGATGGTGGGGAGAAGTTTGCCTCTTGTGGCGTTCTTCGTTGCGGCGGTGAGTTTTGTAAGGAGGAAGTTCGAGAAGTTGATGATGTCGGAGTGGTTTAGTAGGTGGCCGTTCTGGGGGCAGGAGAAGAGGCTGGAACTTCTCATGGCGGAAGCGGATGCTAACCCCAGGGATGCTGCCAGGCAGAGTTCGTTGCTTGCCGAGCTCAACAAGCACAAGTTCGTTTCTTTCTTTAAAACTATCTCTCTTTAGTCCTGTTTTTGTTCCTTCTTTTATACATTCCTCTCAGTTTAAATTGCTATACTATTGGAAGTAACAGTTGGTACATCGTTGCAATAAAAAATGTTTCTTCGGAAAGCTTGGACCTTTCTGATTCTGGTGTATGGAATATGTTTTTTCTTCTGTTTTTTGTTGAAGTGCAGTGCTCATACTTAGTTGTCTACCTTGGTTACGCGAGTTTAGAATTGTAAGGAAAGCACCACATTCTCAAAGTTGTCAAAATGTGGTAGTTTTTGAAAATGTTGCTTACAATAGAAGTGACTTTCAGAAGTCTTACTGTCAATGTCATTTTGGATTTAAGAATATATAATGGTTGAAACCTAATCAGAAAGGTGTAATATAGCATAAACTGTCACAGCCTTGAACTTGACATCTTCAATATAGTAGGCTATTCACCACTAGTTCTTGACAATCTCTTGGCACATGCATGAACACTGAGCAGTGGTTACGATGTTAGTTGCTTTTTGCTTACATGGTTTCTTCCTGTATTATAAATAAGATACAAGCAATAACAAGTCAACTATGTAAATATATCAGCACCATTTGATTGAAGGTTCAGTTTGATGGCCTCTATTTGATGCCTTTTAATTCAAGAAGCAAGAATCCTGTGCAAGTGGTCCAGTTAATCACTACTGACAGACAATATGGGCTAGTTCAAGACAAACACTAGACTTCTATTTTGGGTTTTTGAGAGCTAGGTCAGTGCTAAATACTAATTGTGTGCAACCAAATTTTTTATATTTTATGAACACTGAACAGAATGCCCATTACTCTGGATGTTGCTATTTTAAGTTATTGTATTTTTTTAGAATAGCCTAGTGGTTGTCTCCTGCAATCACCACATGGATGACCTAAATTTGAAATCCCCTAAATCTATATTTTTCTAAAAAATAATCCATTTTCCTAAGGACCGTGATGATCGAACCTCCTATCTCTTGTACAACGAAAAGGAGGCTTAACTACTTGGCCATGTGGTTGTAGAAAATTCTTGTATGTTACGTGTGGCATTTTAGTATATATGCAATCTTGGTTTTTTCTTCTTCTAATCTAGCTGTGTTAAATTTACCATGGCCTTATGCAATCTTGTATTTGTTTGACAATTAAATATATCAGATTATTGGTTTTATCTGGTTATCTTAATTTCTACAGCCCTGAGTTGGTTATTAGGCGTTTTGAGCAAAGATCTCATGTAGTAGATAGTAGAGGTGTTGCAGAGTATCTTCGAGCTATTGTTGTGACAAATACCTTGGCAGAGTATCTTCCAGATGAACTGTCAGGGAAGCCATCCAGTCTCCCTTCACTGGTAATTAATTGTTTCATTTACTTGTTTCTCTAGAAGTTACTCTATTGTTTGTCTATGCAACACAAAAACAGCAACACAATTTTGCTCTTTGTTTACAGTCAACTAGTGTTACTTGCATGATACATGCAAATCGTAACCAATGATGACCAGGAAAATAGCTGAGATTTCCAGAATCTCATGGTGAAATAGAAAAAAACATGGGAGACTCAAATTGAAATGCGTTATATCTTGAGTGCCATATTCCCTACCCACAGACATAAATTTTTTCCCTAGCTTATCGCCATAGACACAAAAGTCTAAACACATGGTGAATAATACTCTGTTTGCTCCTTTGCTTTATTGTAACCAGGAGATCCATGTAAAAAAATTTAGTGTTAAAGTGCATCCCCCCTTATTACTCCAGCATAACATGTCTCTTTATGACATTCAATTCTTATTTGATTTGTTGCCTGCCTTAAGTAGAAGACGTACACCACCTTTTTGATGTAGGATAAGAGATAGTTTGAAACCAAATAATGATCAAAGACCATGCATGCCAAGGCATGGAGGAGAAAGTTGGAGAGAATATCGACCAAAAGTGGAACTTCCAGAGTTTAACGGACACCTTCGTATAAAAGGCTTTCTTGATTGGATTGCAATGTTGGATCGTTTCTTTGACTACATGGACATTCTAGATGTTTGAAAGACAAAGCTGGTGGCCTTTAAACTTCGTGGAGGTGCTTTAACTTGGTGGGAACGACTACAAGCCACACGGCGATGGGCATAAAAGGCACCAATACATACGTGGAGTCGGATGAAGTGCTTGCATCATGAACGACTAAAGTAGAAAAAATGAAGTTGTCAAACTTACATACAAAGTAGAAAAGCAACTCCAATACTCAAATATAAGAAAGTAGGAATTTTCAATACAAGACATCACACTTGGTTGTAGTATGTCTATTGCATATTGTGCCAATTCACCTTTGAATTTTCCTCGTTTTTGCTTGTAGTCTTCAACTCCCAACATGATCTCCATTCGCTCTTTCTTGTCCTTTACCATTGCTTCAACATAATCTTGGAATGATGATTCATACACATTGGCAACTTTGCTTTCAGGATCATCTCTTTCTTTGTAGTGTACTATAGGATTTAGGAATGCTCTCGCTCCACATAGAGGACAATTAAAGTGCATCTTTAATTGCTTATCAAGAATCGTCAATATAGGCTCCTATCCGTTTGCTGTATTCCTAAAATTCTCTTTAATTGCAATAATGGCTTTTCTTATTGCGGTAGGCCATGACTGGCTTTTCATCGCTATCCACCAATCTCAGCACTTGCATTATAGCTTGTGAAACTCTAAGGTAATTTTCTAAGTTGTCCCAAAATGACATGGAAACCATCGCTTTTGCCATAAATTTCCCTTGTTCATCCTTGGCTCAAGGAGAGTCATATCAAAATTTGGAAACAAAAATGCCTTTGAGGATAGCTTTCATTTCATACAAGCTTTGTGGTGTGAGGCAAGATATTGCAAATCTTGTCACACTCTTTCTTGTTAGTACTTTTGAGGAAGAAATCATGAAGACGAGTGTGGGAGTAGATGAAGGATGTTATCTTCCTTCCTATGACAATCATCCTCTTGAAATTCTTTATTTTTTCAATGTCCTGGAGGATGAGATCAAGGGAATGAGCGGCACAAAGTGTCTAAAACACACTAGGATACTTGTTTATCTACTTTTTGTCGGTAAGAATATAACTTGTTGCATTGTTTGTGCACACTTACACCACTTTTTCAACTCCAACAAGCTTCATGTGCTCCTCAATAAGCCCCATCAAGAAATTGACTGTCTTTTCTTTGCTTGAGGCTTCCACAGGGTTGAGATAAAATGATCTTCCAGGCAATTCACTATGAAGTTAATCAAACTTCTTCTTTGATTCGTCCATCCATCGGTCATTAGGGGGGGATTTGTGCCGTCGGAATCTAAAAGAAACCAGGGGAAAGGAACGTAATTTTCCTTTGACCACATTTTAAAGTGGTGTTTGTGCTTTCCTAAGGAAAAGGAAACCATTTCCTTTGGTTTCTAAAGTATAAAAGGTAAGGAGATTTTTTTCCCTGGTCCATACGTTCGAATCCCAAAGGAAACGCCTCTACTGCTTCATCCTCCTCCTCCTCTCCTCCTCCTCCTCTTTTGGTTATCTTTGCATCCTTCTTCCCGTTTCTCTTTGGTTTCTCTTCTTCCTCTAGCAGCAAGGTGGTGCGGCTTTATCAAGAGTTGAGTATTTTCCTTTTTCATTGTGCTTTTGATCTGCAAGAAGTTTTTTTTTCCATTTGTATGCTTTTCATTGATTTTGTAGTTTCATTATTGCTATTATTATAGTAAAATTTAAGATATTTATGTTTATTTAGTCAAATTAAAACTATTTTCCTTCTATTTCTATTGACACGCACAAACACACAACTTTTGTTTTCTGTTTATTTCCAATGATAGACACAAACATCAGAAATTTGATCAAACGGAAAATAAATTCTATTGGTTTCTATTTCCTTTGGTTTCCTTTTGATCGTGGTTTTCCATTTCCTTTCGTTTTTAAGGCACAAATAGGTCCTTAAAGTCACCCCATTTCCTCCTATGCTTCTCGTATGATTTTCTCAATTCATACACATTTTCAAAGGTTTTCTCCAACAAGGGCTTCCTTACACGATGGAAAGAAGGTGGCAAGTATCTTCTTTTATAACATCCAATAGCCTCGCGTAAGACTTCAACATCGGTAGATCACACATTGGTAGATCACATCGGCAAATAACTCATTAATCATCTTTTTTCTTGCTTCTTGAAGTGAGTGACACGTTGCTTGGATTTATTTACTGTTCTTTCTGTAACAAATTTGATAAAGTTCTCTCGACATAACACATGAAGTGGGCCTACTTTCTTCCCATTTGCACTACTCGAAGATGGTGTAGGTTTCTTGACTTATGGTGCATTAGTGGACTCAACATCATTGTTGTTTCCTCCTTTAGAAAGAACCTTAAATGAAACTTCGGATGCTCTCTTTTATCCTTGGTTTTTCCAATCTAACATCTGCTTCAAAATCACCTTTGTTGTTTTTGGGCACTTTGTAACATCACCAAAGCCTTCAATAAGATGCTCCTTTTGTCTCTTCATGCTACCTTTTGATACATGAGCAAACAACAAGCATTGAGCGGTGTTCTTATCATTAATGGTCGGCCACCAAATATACTCCTATCTGGGATGATCGGATTTAGCCCGTCTTGCTTGATCACGAGCTAAAATAGGATCAATAGAGGGATGAATGGTCCATCCTTGATCTTCATGTTGGCTTGCTACCTCTTGTGGTTGTGTCACCGAGACTTTTTCTTGAGATTGTGACATCCTATATTCCGATAATAAATTAATAACAAACAAGTAAACAACAATGTCCAACACTCCAACTAATAACACAAAAAAAACTAAAAAGTAATCTAAAAAAGTGATGTACAATCTGAAAATGCATAACATGATTACAAAAATCAGCATTTAAAATTCAGTAATATTTACAAAAAAGTTGAAATCATCATTTAATTTGCTGGAGAAAGGAGAAGGCCATTGGAGAAAGGGAAGATGAAATCCAAGATAAAGAGAATAGGAGAAGAAGTGAAAAACCATGAGTAAAATAAAGCTTACCTTGTAAATAGGGTCTAGGGAGAGAGGAGGAGATGTGATCTCGCCGGAGAGGAGGCCAGAAAAGTCACTGGAGGAGCAGGAAGAGGCTGCTGGAGAAAGGGGAGGCCGTCGGAGGAAGATTGGAGGCCAGATGTGAGAGGGGAAGAGAAGCACGTGGCCGGCTGGGAGTTTCTGTGTGAGAACAGGGATGAAAATCCATGTTTCTGTTTTCAGACAACCTAATTTCAGGATCCAGATCCGATCAGATCCAGATAAAATAAAATAACCCTGGGCATTAAAACGCCCAGGTATGTTGTGACGCATGGCCTATGCGCCTGCCTTAATTAGTACATGATCAGATTTTGTTTGAACAATATCAAGATTGTTGGCAAGGTTTGTGAACAGTGGATGAGTATGCTGAAGAATTTTTCTGCTTATCTTCTTAGGTAGATCTCATGGACATGGACAACCAACTAGTAGCCCATTTTGTGAGCAGTCTATTTCTAACTATTCATGATCAAGTGACACTACAACAAACATGGACACTAAGCGATGTTGTATGGTTAGTTGGTCGGGTGGAGGCGCAACAAAGTCGACCTTGGATGTGAGAGACCTTATGGGAAGAGCATAGTTTCCGATCAAGGTCGTAGCATGGGAAAATTTGGCGGAGCTAGCATGACAACTACCAAGGAGTTGCCAAAAGAAGCCTCTCAATATCCTCCTTGTAACAACATAAACCAATGAGGAGCCTACTGAAACGACCATAACCACAGAGAAGTCATATGCTGTAAGTGCAGAGAAAAGGGTCATATTTCTAGTGCATGTCTGAAGCAAGCCATCGGCCATGTGTCACAGCTCCTGGAAGGAGAGTTTGGCAGCAAGGTTGACGAAGATGGAGGATATGAAGACGATGACAATGAACAGAACTGGATTGTGCCTGACGAGGGGGAGTCTATGGTTATTCGACGCCTCATGTTGGCCCCAAAGGTTGATGAGGCACAATGACACAACTTTTTCCGCACTCGGTGCACTGTCTGGGGAAAGGTTGTCAGTTTGATAGTTGACGGTGGAAGGATGGAAAATATTGTCTCTAGAGAGATGGTGGAGAAGTTGCACCTACAAGTTGATAAGCATCCCCGGACATACAGAATATGTTGGATCAAAAGAGGAAATGATATCCAAGTATCTCATCAATGCCTTGTACCATTTTCTATTGGTCAACAACTCAAAGATGAGGTAGTATGTGATGTCATGGATATGGATGCATGTCAGATAGTGTTGGGGAGACCATGGCAGTGGGATAGAGACATCATGTACAGAGGCAGAAAGAACATCATTGTTGTTAAGAAGGATAATGAGAAACATATTCTTTCTTCCATGCTGAATGAGAACCAACCAAAGGTGACCAAACATTGGCCTTGATAGTGGAGCTTTTAAAAGAATCCAAGGAGGGAGGATTACTTGCTTTACTTGTGAAACAAGAGTCCAGACATACAACAAACATTCCTATGGAGTTAGAGGCCATGATCCAGGAGTTTCAAGAAATAATGGGCAAAGAGTTGCCAAATGGATTGCCTTCCATGAGACATATCCAACACCATGTTGACCTTTTTCCTGGTGCCAGTCTATTGAATTTACCACTTTATTGTATGGGCCCAATTGAATATGGAATTCTACAAGGACAGGTGGAAGAATTGATACGGAAGAGCTTTGTATGTGGAAGCATGAATCCTTGTGCAGTGCTTGCAATACTAACACCGATGAAAGATGGAAGTTGGTACATGTGTACAGACAGCCTAGCTATAAATAAGATTATAGTTAAGTATCATTTTCCTATGCCTCGTTTAGATGATATGTTAAGACATGTTAAGGGGTCTAAAATATTTTCAAAAATTGATCTGTGAAGTGGTTATCATTAAATACGTATCTGATCCAGAGATGAATGGAAGACGACCTTCAAGACAAAAGAAGGGTTATATGAGACAGGTTGAGGGGTCTAAAATATTTTCAAAAATTGATCTGAGTAGTGGTTATCATCAAATAGATATCCGACCTGGAGATGAATGAAAGACAACTTTCAAGACAAAAGAAGGGTTATACGAGTGGCTGGCTATGCCGTTTGAGTTGACAAACACACCTAACACTTTTGTGAGAATGATGAATGAAGTACTAAAGCTTTTTATTGGAAAGTTTGTTGTTGTATACTTTAACAACATTCTTATGTATAGCAGTAGCAAGGAAGAACATATTGAGCACTTGTGGAATGTGTTAATGGTGTTGCAGGATGAAAAGTTGTAAAGTTGAAGAAGTGCCACTTCGTGACATATAGTCTCTTATTTTTGGGCTTCAATTTTAATTCTCAAGGCATTCATGTGGACAAGGAGAAAGTCAAAGCAATTCGGGAGTGGCCTACACCAAGGACAGTAGGGAAAGTAAAGAGTTTTAATGTGCTAGCAACGTTCTATCGTCAATTTGTGAGAAACTTCAGTATCATCATGGCACACATCACAGAATGTTTGACGAAAGGAAAGTTTGCATGGTTTGGAGCAACAGAAAGGAGTTTTTCTATGATCAAAGAGAAACTTGTCACTGCTCCAATCTTGGCATTACCTAATTTGATAAAATATTTGAGGTTGAATGCGACACATCGGGCATAGGCATTGGAGCAGTGTTTTCTCTAGAAGGTAGACCAATTGCATTTTACAGTGAGAAGTTTAGTGATGCCACGAAAAGGTGGATCACATACCAGCAAGAGTTCTATGCTATTGTGCAAGCATTGAGGCATTGGCATCCTTATTTAATCCAATGTGAGTTTGTTCTTTACACAGACCATGATGCTTTCAAAATTACAGCAGCCAGCCTATTGAACGCCGTATACAAGCAAGATGGGTTGCTCATCTCCAAAAGTACATGTTTGTTTTGAAATACAAATCAGGACATCAAAACTGCAGGAGGGTTGTTCTACTGCATACTTTGCAGGCCCAATTGGAAGGATTTGAGTTTTTAAAGGAAATGTATGAATCTGATGTTGATTTTGGAAAATATTGGAAGCTTTGTAAAGAAGGCCAACATGGAGAGTTAAGTTTACAAGATGGGTATTTGTTCTTTAGTTCAAAACTGTGTGCCCAGATGTTCCCTACGAGAACGTCTTATTCATGAGCTTTATGAAAGTGGACTTAGGGGACAAAACAATTTCAATGTTAGAAGATCGTTTACCTTTGGCCCAAGTTAAAGAGAGATGTGGCACGATTTGAAGAAAGGTGTCGGAGGGACATCGCTAAAATACTGATTTCTACACTCCTTTGCCCGTTCCATACGCATCATGGGAGGATGTAGTGATGGACTTTGTGATAGGCCTTCCAAGAACACAACGAGGTGTTGATAGGTTCTTGAAAATGGCACACTTTATTTCTTGGCAAAAGGTGCATGTTGTGGTGCATATTGTTGACCTTTTCTTTTGTGAGATGGTACGATTGTATGGAATGCCAAAGGTTGTCACTTCAGAAACAGAGACACACGCATGCACTTACCTATCATAACTGAAATCAAATTCAAATACCATAACATTAATAATAATATTAGAGAGTAGAACATTTATCTAAGATCCTCAATGTGTGAAGGGGTTTATTTATATACAACCTCAGGTTTAGTCTTGATTTTTTCTAATGTGGGACTAATTCAATACTGCTCCTTACTTGTGGACTCTTTTAGGTCCAACAACAAATCTCTTTTGGACATGGAGTGAATGTTTGTGGACTTGAGCCTATTTGGACCTTTTGTATCTCTTATATCATGTTAAAATATGAATATCCAATTTAAATTCAATTGGTAATGGGTGGAGGGGTTCATCTATATATAATCACAAGTCCAGTCATCATTTTTTCAACGTGGAAATACTCCAATAAGAGACATTACAAGAATAAAACCCATCTGCAAAACAAAGTAGAAATTGGACAAAACGTGTGGGTGGAATGCACAAGCAAGATACACTAGCTAAATGTGCAGCACCCACAAAATCCTCTATACAGAAATATAAACAAGGAAAATCAAGTGAAAATCTCTAAATAGGTACTCAACAATACCTAAAACTATGCATATCAAATATTGATATTGCAAGTACAAAACTTTTAAAATCACGATGCTTCCTAGGCATTAGAAAACCAATGTTAAATCTTAAATCTATTTTATCAAAATCAAACACACTCTCTTGTCACAGTGCATTTCTCAAATATCAATACTACAATGATCAAACCACAAAATCATGATGCATCTTATCATATTAGCATGCATTTAATATCAATTCGCTAAAAACTCAACATAACTAAACAAAAACCTGTTGTGTTGCTTGATGTCAAGCAACCGACATTGGCCCACAAGTAGTTATTGAAACGCATTGCATTGCTATAGATAAGTCATTCTACGAGGAGCTCTTTTGTCCTAAGTCTTACTTTTAGAGAACCTTCACCACTGTTCATTAAAGGGACGTTACTAGAAGCGAGGTATATACTTATTATACTTTAGTCAATTACGTAGAGTTCGTTCTCTACTCCTGACCTTGCCAACACCTAATATTCGAACCTCAACTTTCGGTCTCATGATCAACCACCTAGAGGTATTATATCTCTTGAATTTGTCGACATAATTCTTGCAATCTCTTGATTTTCGAACCTCAATCTTGGTCTTAAGCTTGACTACACAGAGGTATCATTCTCCTTAAACCCGTCGACACAACCTTTCGATCTATTGGTTTTCGAACCTTGACCTCGGTTCTCTTGGTTTGCAAAACAAATCAGCGAAAATTCTTTAAAACTCTTTTTATCATTTTTTATAAGTTTTGAAGGGAAACATTTAAAAACTTATAAGAAATCAAAATACACACTCCAACACAACAGACCACAGCTTTCTGTTATTCAAGGTCAAAATGTGCAACCCATATGTGCAGGTGACACACCACCAAAATGCGCAACGAGTGTGTTTGTGTTCTAGAGCATACTACTAAATACACAGTAGAAATCAAAGCACTTAAGGCATTAAAAATCATAAGGACTATATAAAAACTTACTTAAAGACATAAATCTTATCTAGATCGTCGAGAAAATCGCCAAAAGCAACAACAACAAACACATGAAGCATGAACCATAAATTCTCTTAATCAATACTTAGAAATAGAGTTATACAGAATACTGCTATTAAAAAGCATACTTTTTGGACAACATGCTTACCCAGAAATATAACTATTATATATTAAAATGAAATAAAGGCGTTTAATTTTCTACAAGACTAGTTCTACTTAAATCCAATCACTAGATTTTGAGTTATAAGCAAAACAAGCGAGCAATGTGATTCTGTAACCAAGTGAAATCTACTATTGAAATCTAAGTTTTTAGGGCCATACACTTAACAAAAAAATATCGATCCTACATACCATTTTGAAGGTCCACCTAAATCCAATAATTAGATTTTGAGTTATAAGCAAAACAAGTGAGCAATGTTATTCTATAACCAAGTGAAATCTGCTACTGAAATCTAAGTTTTTAGGGCTCCACACTCAACCAAAAAATATTGATCCTATGTACCATTTTGAAGGTCTTCACATTATCTCTCCAACAAGCCTAATATCACCGACATTCAATGATCCTAGCTTTAGATATGATCAAATCAATGCAGCATGGTTAGACTACATGTTAATTACAGCAAGCACATATATCTTTCAAAACCTCCTTGAATCCACTTATCAATCATTAATTAGACTGGAAATTTCCCTTTAAAGTTCTTTCTTTTCAGTATCAACATGGTTGCTCATGGAAAACATGTGTATATTCTCAAACAGTAAGCTAGAAGCTCAATACCTCGTAAAAATGTAGCAAAACACCTCTGGAACGTTAGACACAGATGACTGTATGACACCAGTATTCTGCACCACCATACTATCCTATCTTATCTTAGAACGATTTATCACCTTAGGGTTATGGATTTCTAGACTGCCATACTATCTGATCTTATCTTAGGCGTAGATAGACACAGTCAGGGTTCATTACCAACCATAGTTGTTAACGTGTCTTTAATGGAAGCAGCTTCTTATTCCATCTTGATCTATTAATAAAATGAATAATAACCTGCCTTGCATCTAAAGTGGGCTACTTGAGCTCTCTTTCTTTTGCTGTATTACTTTCTCTTTTCTCCTTCAAAATCACAATCCCTTTCAGTTCTGCACTGAAAATATGCAATACTATGAGATATTTGGATGTAACCTGACAAGGCTATCCTGACTGTCATCAATGTTGCATTATTGTTTTGGTTGACTTGGCCCTTCTCATTATTTTTCGTGTCTATATGCATAACTTCAAATCCAGACCCGTTTTACTTGGATGGCCTGGCCAGCTTATTGTTCTTGCCTTTTTCGTCAATTACTGAAAGGCACATTCTTGACTTTTCAGTCAATCATTTGCTTCCGTTTTAGCAAAGACATGATACCAGCAGCGTTATATGACAGAATTACTGGAACTTATCATAAGTGTAAATAGACTTGATCAAGGCTCAAGCTGCTGACCATAGTAGTCGTGTGTCTTTAAAGGAAGCAATTTTCCAATTTCTATCCTAAACTATTGAAGCATTGTGACTCAAGTGAATGATAACCTTCCTTGCTGGCAGCAGTGAATTGCTTGGGCTTGAATGACATGTTTTCAGAAATCTAACTTAATTTTTTCTTTCATTTGAGAATTATAGTTCCCAAGTTGTGGTCTTTTTCTTATGGATATTTTCCTTGATAATAGTTGCAAGAATTGAAACAACGTGCATCAGGCAATATGGATGACTGTTTCTTGAGTCCTGGCTTAACCGAGAAGCAGCCATTGCACGTGGTGATGGTAAGGACAACATTCTTTAACGATTTTCATTGTCTAGCCCATCTTTTTGTCTCCTATTTTTTGGTGTTTTATATTCTCATATTCATTGCCATTTCATCAAACAGGTTGACCCTAAGGCTTCAAATAAATTTTCAAGATTTGTTCAGGAGCTCATTGTTTGGGCCTTTCTTACAGTTGCTGCAGTACTCATTTGGTATTTTTCTTATCAACGGCATTTGTATGCTATTTCTTTATCCTACACATGGATCTTTATTATAGTATTGTTGTTTTGTTTTGGTCAAATTTTAAAAAGTTACTTTTATACTGAGTGAGAATGATGGATCACCATCACAATAAATTTGAATTATGCCATGCTTGTTGAATGTATAATGGAACTACAATTTGTTGCTTTTTGTTAGACTAATATTCGTCGACAAGTTTTATATATAACTTTCAGTATCATTGAAATTTAATTCCACTTTACCTGGTGTTATTTAGCTGAAAGGAAGCATGTTGCAAGCATGTTCAGCATATGGGCATATTCTAGTGGAGCTTATAGACATGCTTTCTTTACTTTTATAAACAAGTATGTGTTGGAAAATATTTCAAATCCGAGGTTAATTCAGGCACACTTTTAACCTTCTCTTGTGTGTTTTTTTGCTGGTAGCAAGCATGCACTTCTCAATTATGGAATGTAGAATAAAGATGGCTCAGTTAAGAAGAGGGTCCACACTTGTTGACACTGTATCATGATTTGTAAAAGGGATTCAAAACTAAAAAATAAGAGAAGAAAAAGACTTGTGGTTGCATGAAAATCTTATGGGACTGAACTATGATCATGGGTATAGAAAAAAATCGAAAAACAAAATTGTGATCCTTTCATGTTGGTTAATTGCTGTTTATACATAGGATTATGCCTTTATGCATGGTAATGCACATCACAAGTTTACAATGTTGAATTGATCGACTGAAAACCATCTGAGTGTGAAACAAATTTCTCTTTGGTATTTCTAACAGTGTTCTATTATTTAATAGTTCAAACATTGTTCTCTTCTTAATGTTTACGTTGAGGTGTACTTTTAAAGTTTGCTTTGGTTATGTTTCATTTCCTGGTAAAAAGGTTAGCTTGAGCCTTTTACTTTGTGCTAACATAAGCTAACTCCTTGGATAGATTGATTGTACTGCTCGTTTATTTGAACTTTTTTTTATGTGTTGTTGTAAGGGTAATGGGTGCAGCTGCAATTCAAAAATATATGGGCAGCTTGGGCGGTATTGGTCCTTCAGGTGTTGGTTCAAGTGCAACATATGCTCCAAAAGATTTGCACAAAGAAATCTTGCCAGAGAAGGTGATAGTCATTCCAAATTGCGTATTTTCATGAACTTGAAAGCGGACATATAATCGTGTTTTTCATGGAATATGTTCCTATTTTTCTGTTTATATCTCTCACACGTAGGGAAATTGGACATGCTGTTTCGTTTATTAAAAATCTAGAATAATCTATCTTGGGGTTACTGAGCTGCATTTGTCAGCCATCTTCTGTGATTCTTACACCTGGTATAGTATCTCAGGAGTAAGGAGTTAGAAATTTTATGCCCCTACATTTTTACAGGCAGTCAGATTTTTTTTTTCCGGTGAACTTCAATTTTTGTGTTAGTTTTAATGGGAAACAGGATATTAGGAATGCCACTTCTTTTGGCAAAGGTGCACTTTTCTTTCCTTCTTGACTTATAGTTACCAGGGCTGAGAATTATCTTTCAGGAAGTAGACAATGTGGTTATAGGGAGCTCCTTGCAGATAATATTCATTGTTTGAGTGTTCACGCACTGTATAGGCATTGTTATTGTTTCTTATTTTCAATGAAAATGAACAAATCACAATGCAATGCAGCAGGTGCTTCTCTCTGATGAGAGATATTAAACTTTTATGAGAGATATTAAACTTGGAAAAGTTGCAGCTGGGTATTTTTTATTGTTAATTTCATGTTTAAGTAGAGAACATAAAGTATATATTTTAGCCTGTGGAAGTGAAACTCATGTATCCTCGTCTCGTTCTTGGACACTGAAATTGGAAAGTTTAAGGTGTATCCAACCATCCATGAAAGCCCTTTTTTAGCTGTAGGTAAATATTTTATTTAAGAAAAAATGGAAAGCAAGTGCACCGGATTCTTATTGTGAAAATAAGACGTCAAAAACCAAAATGAAGATCACAAAACCAAAATGCCAAGGGACCTCAAGGGCAACCGCAAGCCCCATCAAAGGCCAATAAGATCATCCAACCAAGCAGCAATTGTCATATTAGTGGCAACAACCGATCAATTTGTGGACCATTGAATCACCATACCAGATATCCTTCCACTTATGGTGGTCTGTGTTTTCACCCCATGAAAGATTTGTCTATTGCATTCCAACCACATTGCCAACAATCTGCATGTGCTAGCAATATTTAGCTAAATGACGTCTAGAATAAGGAATCAACACAAGAAGCTGTTGTCCTTGTGTAACTAGTCAGTAAACAATTTCTCATCCTCACCTGGGTCAACACTTCATGTTTTTGTTTAAGGTTCTGCTTAACCGAAAAATGTAGGAATGTTAAAAAAAACTTTACAATTCCTGCTATCTAATTTTGGCAGGTGTACATGTGGTCTGTTGAGAGAGCAGATCTATAATGCAGTTGGAGTTTTAATGTTCTTGTACAATGAAACCTCTGTTACACAGTGTGTAACTCTTTGGTGCTTCCAGAAATGATTTTGACTTTTATGGTCATGTAAGTTGGGCTTAATGGAGTTCTTTGCCAAACCTGAAGGTCTTGCTGTGGTTCCTTTAGATAACATTAAGAGGAAATATGCAGGACATGCCATCGTCACAGTATTAAACATAAAGACACAGCTGAAGCGATGTTTGGAATCCTTGATTATAGAAATATCAAAGCATATCAATATGCTCTCATTTTTGTGATTTCACCTTCTCATGTTTGGAGGTCGATGAGGACGTACAGATAGTCGAGGTCGGCTATCATGTGAGCATTGTAGTCGCACAAACTATAGATTAGATCACTGTTAGGAAAAGTTTGTAAGGCTAAATTGGACATAGGTTTCTATTGAGAGTTGAGACACAGCAGATACTCCTCTTGCTAGTACTTTGACAGTGATCCTATCTCAAGAGGAGTATGTCTAGTTTCTTCAATTTTAGAATCGTTTGTCCTCTACTGCTATGATATCATATGCTACTGTCCCTGTCTCAGCCTTTCAGGTATGTTTGTCTTATTAGTCTGTACGGACAATTCTTGGATTATAGATTGAGGAACATCATCTCACATGACGAGTATTATTGATCTTTTTACCTGTCTATTCCAGTTACTTGATGTTAGATTTGTTGCGACAAGGCACTATTCGTGTTACATCACTGTTGACATTAGAATTTTTTTTTTTGTGTTTCTAATTTTTTTGTGTTTTTTACCTGCCATTATCAAATAATTATTTTGTTATCCGACCTTCTTTCCTTTTCACTATACCTTTGAAGATCTACAGACGGAAAAGGGAATTGGTTTAAGATGTGAACAGGATAGAGGTGTTTACCTGTTAGTTAAATATGAATTACCTCGGGGATTTACGTCATTGACATTCATAGTGGAATCGTCAATTCTATGGCATCGTTGCTTGAGTCATGTGTTTCATCAAAAATTGTGACAGACACTACCTTAGGTGTCTGTTTCTTCTTTTAATTGTCAGTCTTGTAAGTTAAGTAAACATCATCATGCTATCTTTCATACCATTACTAAACAACTACTTTGTGGGTATTGTTAGGACATCTTTTGTGTCTGGTCATAAATATTATATTATATTTATTGGTGATTTTTCTTGTATCTCATGGGTCTATTTGTTAAAGGATAGTGTTTGTGTCATTGATGTTGTCAATTTTTTTTTTGTTGAAATAATGAATCAATATTCAATTACTTTCAAAGTTTTTTACATTTATGATGTCTTGAAATTTATTCAAATGAGCCTATAGAGTTATTGCGTGTCTCTAGGTGTTATGCATCAAACTACTTGTCTACAAATATCTCAACAAAATAGTATTGATAAGTGTAAACATTGACATATTCTTGATGTAGTTTGTTCCATCATGTTTGAGATGCATATTCTCAAGTACTTGCAGTTTGATGCGGTTCTTACTGTTTCTTATCTTATCAATCACATGTCATCTACATCATTTAGGGAGAGATTTCACTACGACGGTTACGTCTAGTCATGGAATTTTTCCCTCTTCCTTTACAAGTCTTTTGGTGTGTTGCCTTTGTTTAGGATTTGACTCTAAATCTTGATAAATTAGTTCCATGATCTACTCAATGTGTGTTTGTTGGTACTCTCGTACTCAACGAGGGTACAGGTATTTTGTTCCATCTACTAAGAAGTATATTATGTTATGTTACTTTTTTTGAGACTTTAAGTTTCTTTGATAGTGTTGATTCTCCATCAGAGAGCATTCCTTTGTCTTCTTTAGTAGAGTGCTATGGTACTGATGCCCTTGATTCTATTACTGTGGAAAAAAAGACGTCTCGTCTTTTGTAAGTATATCATCGATGCCAACGGCTTCCTTCATTTCATTTAGCCATTACTTCTTCAACGTATGCAAATCTATCACCTATGGACCTCAATATGTCAATTGTCCTTCAGAAAGGTACACATGCTACCAATGCTTATCCTATTTCAAATTTTGTTACCTGTGATAAACTTTATCTTGCCTTTTGTGTCTTTGCATTGTCCATTTCTTCTTAGTCACTTCCTATGAACTACTAAGAGGTTCTCTTACTATCTCATTGAAAGGTAACCATGGATGAGGAGATGCAGGCATTCATGTCATGTGGCATATGGGATATGGCTCTTAGACTTACAAGGTCCAACATGGTCACTTGTTGATGGATGCTTATTGTCAAGTACAAGTCAGATGGTATGGTAGATAAGTACAAGGCTCGTTTGGTTGCACGTGTATTTACTCAAGAGTATGGAGTTGAGTATGTAGATATTTTTTCGCCAATAACACAATTGAACTCCATATTGGTCATTCTTTCAATTGCTATCAATCAGTTCTAGGAGTTTAGCCAGTTGGTTGTGAAGAATATTTTCCTATACGATGATCTTACGGAATAGGTGTTTATATAGTAATCTCTTGGGTATGTTGTTCAGAAGGAGCATGAGGCTTGTTTACTCAAGAAAGTAATCTATGGCTTCAAGCAGAGTCGACGTGCTTGATTTAAGAAGTTTAGTAGTATTGTTGTTACTAGTGACTTTCGACGTTGTACTGTTGATTACTCAATTTTTTATAGATGGACAAATAGCAATTGTGTGATACTTGTTGTATATATAGATGATATTCTGTTAACTGGCAGCGATATTATATACATTCAGGAGACAAAGGACTACTTATAGGCATACTATCACGAAAGACATGGACAAACCTAAATACTTCTTGGATGTTGAGTTTGCTTACACTAAGAATAAGATGGCATTGTCTTAAAGGAAATATGTATTGAACATTTTGCAGGAGTCACGTTTGTTGGAGTGCAGACTAAGTGCCTGTTTGTGCACAAAATTTGATAAGAATTGTTAAGAATTGAAATTCCAGAGTCAACAGGAATTACCTGGAATTGGAAAGTAAAGGAAATTGATTTCCTGTTGACTCTGAAACTTGTTATTTGTGCATCCTCAGGAAAATAAAGGAAATTGAATTTCTTCTTCTTCCACGGCCAAAGCAGAGCTCCCCTTCTGATTCGCATTCCCGGCATCCCCAACCACGTGTACATTCTTGACCGACTTGAACACCGGAACGGCCTGGACGGCAGTCGCCAGTGATGCCTCTCCTCCTGCTGAGCGTCCAGGTTGAGATGAAGCAGGTAGAGGTTCTTGGGGTGGTAGGCGGCGGAGAGGAGCCGCAGCACGCGGTTGCAGTCGCCGACGATGGTGGAGGTGAAGGAGAGGACGAAGAGGATGGAGACGAGGTAGGTGGCGAGGAGGCAGGAGAGGTTTCTGGAGTCTTTTGGAGGTGGTGGTGGTGGTGTGGCCACCGTCGCCGCCGTGGATCCAAGCACCAAGGAGGCAGGAGGAGGACGCAGGGAGGGGAGGACGCAGGGAGGAGGAGGACTGCGGGGAGGAGGAGGACGCAGGGGAGGGGAGGACGCGGGGA
>JAMKQA010062650.1:0-16120 GCA_024699735.1 Posidonia australis
AGCATAGGACACACCCCGCACATCATGCACCTATTAGCATAAGGCACTAAACATGGCATGGCATATCGCCCTCGGGCGTATAGTAAGAGGCTGAAAAGCCAACATTTCATTGGAGAAATCATAGAAGACCGATTTTATCGGGCGTATGAGGGTGCCTAACACCTTCCTCGTAATTAACAGGGATCCTTACCCACATCTTTCTGGTTTTCGCAGACCTGTCCTTATTGTTTTGCATGATTTGTCATGTTTATGGTTTTCCTTGTCTTCCATAATAGACTAGGTGGCGACTCCTGCATTTTTGCATTTTTGTTTTATTTTTCGACGTGATTTTGCCGACCGTTTCGCATTATTTTGCGATCCTCCTCGCCGGCATGGTTACAACTGGTACTCCCCAAGATGATATGTTGGGATGAATAAATTCCTTGTCCATCAGTTCCTGTAGTTGGTTTCGGAGCTCTCTCAACAGCAAGCACCATCTTGTATGGAGCCTTTGAAATTGGACCTAATTCCGACACTAAATCAATCACAAATTCCACTTCCCTGTGCAGTGGCATACCAAGCAATTCCTTTGGGAATACATCGGGATACTCTTGTACCATTGGTAAGTCTTGAACTCCAAACACAGGTGAAGTAGAAATGGTCACACTGGCCAAGTAGCCCACACTACCTCTGACCCTATGATGGTAGGCCTTGAAAGCAGATATCACCTTCCTGGGCTCACCTAGTCTGGTACCTTGCAAAACGCACCAACCTTGGCCTTGGCACTCAGCCATAACTCTTATCTTGACACAGTCAATCATAGCTGTATGTTGTGCCAATTAATCCATCCCCAAGATGACATCATATTCCTTCATGTCCATCACAATCAAACTGGCCCTGAAATCCTTGTCCCCCAACCTGAAGCCAACTGACTACAGATATCTCCATGCCAAGCTGTGTTCTCCAAGCGGAATCACCACATCTAGGTGGAATGTCAACCTAGTTAGTCTGGTCCCGAGCTCTACAGCAAACGACTTAGAGACAAAAGAAAACAAACTCCTGGAGTCGAACAAGACTTAAACCATCCAACCAGACACAAAATGGGATCCTAACATCACACATCATAATATAACTAGAATCATCATCATAGTCATAATACAAAGCATAGTGTCGATACATAAGGATCCATTATAACATAACATGGGACAAGGCTCAGATTACAAGACTACTACTACTCATTACCCTCTATGACATCTCCAGAAAGTCCAGCATCTGGGGTAGCAATAGAGAACACCCTACCCTTGGTAGGCTAATAAGGTACGTCCTCTGTTGGCTTTGACAGGTTAGGGCAATTCTTCTACACATGTCTAACCTTTCCACAATTATAACACACAATGTTGTCTCTGTTTCTCTGACGGATCCAGCACTGTACAACTACATGCCCCATCTTCTTGCAAACATGGCAAGGTCCTCTCACCGAGTGCTGCTCGAACCAGCCTGATTGTATACAGCTCCCCCAGCCACAGACTCAGAATGTTCTTTCCTTTTCTTTATGGAGCTCCTGGAACTCCCCAAACCCAGTCCTTTAGAAACAGAAGGTCGTGAGACAGACTTCCTTCCATTGTCTCTCTTGGGGTGTTCCTCTTGGAATAGTTGGCTTTCATCCTCATAGTAGAACGCTAGCTCAATGGCATCTACCAGAGTCTGACACCGGAAGCCAATAATTCTTGATCTCAGTGTTGGAATCAACCCCTCAACAAACTTCTTAGCTCGATTTTTCTCAGAAACCATGGCCTGTGAAAACTACTCCAACCAAAGAATAGCCACCTCCTACTCAGCCACAGTAGAATCCCCCTGCTTTAGGTTCCTCTCATGCTCAGAAAAAAAATCTCTCATAGAACACCTCCTGGAAGTCCTCCCAAGAGATCATCAGTAGGTCGACATTTGGGAACTTAGTGCGGCGTGTAACCCTCAATCACTAATCCGTAGCACTCTTGAGCTAAAAAGTGACGATTCTAACCCATTTTTCGGCTAGACATTCAATTCCCTCTAGGATCTTTTCTACTTCCTGGAACCAGGCCTCACATTCCTCTAGTGTACCACACTCATCCAGAGTCAGTGCATCCAACTGGTGAAACTGTTTGATCCACGAGTCTCCCTTTGCCTCGTCCTTGCTGTTGCTACCAAGAGACTAAGCGAAACACCACATCATCTCACCAAATTCCCTTCAGCGTGCCCCTCCATACACTACCTTCCTCCACCTCTAAGTTGGGCACTAGGGCCTTGCCGCGACCACGGCCTCGACGAGACATTTTTTGCCAACACAACATAGGCAATACAACAAACAAAGTCAGGTGCAACTATTCCACTTATGTCGTCTCACTAAGCCACTATGCCAAACACCAACTAAGCCAGTGCACCTTAGTGAACCAAGGCTCTAATACCACTCTATAACACCCCGAACTTGGGCACGCTACCTAAATAGCATCAGAACCCAATTACAATAATTAAATAATTAAAATAACTACGAAGGGTTAAACAACTATCCAAAAACAGCGTGTGGCTAGTGGCTATGGAAGCTCGAGCACCGGAATCCAAACTGCACTCCAACAGCTGCCCACTTGAAAAGCCAAAAACACAAATAATAAAACACATGTGAGTGACATCTAAGTCACTCAGTACACGACCACACAAAAAACTACGGCAAAACCACCAAAATCTTCGAGAAAACTCTATATCTCAGCTAAACAAAATCAAAACTAGGTTCATCAGTAATAACTTATAAACAAGTTCCCAAAAACATGGAATCTCATTTCAAAAGCCAAAAATCCTTGGGAATCCCTTTCCCAAGACCATATCTTTCTCAAACATTTCCTCTTTTATAAATCAATGCATTTTAAATCATTTATACATCCCGAGAAACCACATTCTCGACCAGATCCATCCCAAAATAGAAAAGCCACACATAGCCCAAAATAGTAAATCCACACTTAGTTGGCAACTGGCTCAAAACCGTAACTCATCTTAGCTAGAAGTTGGCTAAAATCATAAGTCAAACACAAACCATTTTTAACCCAAAACCACAACGCACATATCAATCATAATCGCTAGTGTCATCTTGATCAGAGGCAACCAGGCCACAAGCAGAAGGCAAGCCACCAACCTGCATTGCCGCGATACCCTTCCCCGTGCAGGAGGACATCCCCCTCAGCCAACAGGCCTCAATCTCGTTCATTTCACATGCACGAAGGTACACTCTTCTTGGCATCCTAAAAGTGTCTAGGCATCTAGTACTCTCATTCCTAGGTCCAATCAACACAGTTTCAAGTGGGTGTAACCTGGTCTCTTTCAACTGCCCCCAAACCTCGACAACCACACAAATTTCATGGATCTGGAACATCAGCAATCATGCTTGGACTAACTAGTCTAATCGAAGTCCATAGCCCCTACCAGTATTGTCCTATCACTACGTGGATCCAGAACAACACACAGATTCATTTTCATAAACATTAGAGTTTTCTCATAAAAATCTTTTTCCACTCATTTTATCTTGGAATCATTTCCATAATTACCTCATGCCATTTACATGGATTCACTATCATTAATATATGCTTCAAACATTATTAAAGCATTTCAACTCTTATTAGGTCTCATGCCCAAAATTACATAAAACCATCCTTCAAATTTATGTAATTAAATTCCATATTCCTCCATGCCATCTACATGGGAAACGTCATTAAGCATATGGGGCAAGGGTCTGGTTCGGCAGACCGAAACAGAATGCAAGACCAAAGCATGCATCAAGTGCCTAGAATGGTCGACCGAAACTTAGGATTCAGTTGTCCTAAAATCCCTCTTTCAAGCGACTGAAACATTTCGATCGACCAAAACCCCCTGGAATGGAAGACTGACACATTCCTGTCAACCGAAACAAGGGTTCTGGTAGAATACTGACAGGGTAACGGCATACCAAATCAAAATCGGTATCCGTTTCCAATAAACTTCCCCTGAGCCCTAGCTAGTCACTCGTCGAACTTGGGACCTTCGGCAGACCACTTTACGACCAACTACAAAACACAATAAAATCACCACATGTAGGGCTCTAAGTCCACTACCATTTGGGACAAAAATCATTCAAATCCATTAAGCATGCTTTCTACAATAAAATCACAAAGGCGTAAAGCTCATTTTATAAGCATTGTAGCATGCATACCAAAAACTCACATAAATCCACGAAAATTTATCCTAATCACAGGATCTCTACACATTTCTATCATTTTTACATGATTTATCATGCATTAGGGTCATTAAACCCAAGAAAAACCAAACAAGAATATGGAAAGGGTTGCGTACCTCTTCGGCATTTCGATAGCCTACCCACGCTCCAGTAAGCCTCTGGCATGCTTCGACCACTTCGGTCCTCCGACGACACTCAACCGGGACGGCACACCACCCCTCTCAGGCACAACTCTCCTCTCTCTCTTAGCACCGGCTCTTCTCTCAATCAATCCACACCTCCCCTCCTTGTGCCACTTCCTCTTATCCTCTCCGCCCTCCATCTCTTCCGCCCCTACCACCCTAGAATCCCATCGATCCACCAGCCTCTGCCTTGAGGAGACGAGACGAGCAACCTCAAGCATAGGGATCACGAGAGGGAGGAAGAAGAGACTCACGTGAGTGAGTGAGACGGGTGAGAGGGAATGAAGGAAAAGGGGCACATGAAGGCACTGTGCTGGGTTTGACTAGGATCCAACCTAGGTCCCACGCACACACACAGAAGCACTTTGAGCCAGAAAACTACACAACCAGGGAACAATCCCCATAAGCCACACCGAGAGAGGGAGAAAGCCACAAGCAAACACAAAGATATTAGATTATCCATTAATAAACCACATCCAAAATAATACAATAAATCCATGATTTACATTAATTGGATAATCGGACCCAGATATTACATTGCAGGATTGCCAACTTACAACTCTCTTTTAGGAATTTTGGGAACAAATTTTAATTTCATGAATTCAAATGCGACAAATGTAACACCTTGATTTTTATTTTGAAGTCGACAATAACATTTTGAACCTAAAAACCTGCCAATTTTAATCAGGCCTTAATCCCTATCAAAAGTAATCATGCAATGTTTACTACAATTTTTGAAGGCAATTAGATGGAAAAGAATGAATCCAAACGATCAGAATAGGGCATCGAAAGAATGAATTGTATTGAAATTATAAGGTAGGAGTCTTGTTAGCTACTTCCATATTAAGCACATGAAATTTCATTAATGATGAAATGGAGGGTATCTTTTCAAATAATAAATGAAGATAAACAACATAAATAGAAAATTCAAATTTAAACCCAACTACATAGGATCATATTTTGCATATCAGTTTACCATTTCAAAAAAAAAGTCAACAACTAGTAAAAGACGCAACAAGATTTATGACATGTCATATGAATGTAGACAACTTGTAGACACCCCGATTTTACAGTCACTTGACAGCAAGCTCCTCTGGAAAGATGCTCTGGTCACGACCACCAAACCTAAACCCTAACTCCACCTAAACCCTAACTCCACCTAAACCCTAGCTCAACATAAACCCACTCTGACTTAATTTAAGCAAAAACCCATAATTAAAAATCCAAACTAAAATAAAACTCACTTAAGACATTATAATTCAAATTAATCAAGATAAAACAGTTAATTAAAACCAAAACCAAATAAAATCCATTTAAACCATTTAAAATCCAAATTAACTAAGTAAAAAACTCTAAACTAAAATCAAATAAAATCCATTTAAATTATTTAAAATCCAAATTAATTAAGTGAAAACCCTAATTAAAACCAAAATCAAATAAAATCAATTTAAAACATTTAAAATCTAAATTAATCAAGTGAAAACCCTAATTAAAATCAAAATCAAGTAAAATACATGTAAACCGTTTAAAACTCAAATTAATTCAGCAAAAACCCTAATTAAAACCCTAATCATGTAAAACTCAACAAAATCCATTGAAAATTAAATCTAATTAAAAAGAAACCCTAATCCAAACAAAAATCAAGCAAAAAAACAATTAAATCTAAATCTAAATCAAATTCCTAATTATATCAAATAAAAACCAATTAAATTTAAATTAAACCCCTAATTAAATCAAGTAAAAACTAATTAAATCTAAATTTAAAAGCAATCAAATCTAAAACTCAAACACAAAACCTTAATCCATTTAAATCCAGAAAAATCCTAAAATAATAAAACCCATAACCCTAATTAAAATTCAAAAGCCCTAATTAAATCACCAAATTAAACTTGAAACAATAAAACCCTAAATCCTAATTAAAATCACAAAAACCCTAAAATAATAAAATTCAAAAAAAAACCCTAATCAAACTTAAAACTAAAACCCAAAACCTAAATTAAAATCACCAAAACAAATAATAAAATCTCAAAAAACCTAAGTTAAGTAAAACCCTAAAATCCCGTAAAAACCCTTAAAACACAAGCCCATCTCCACAAGCCTAACAAAAGCCCACCGTATCATTTTTCCCTTCAACCAGAGAACTTAGGAAACCAAAAAAATAATTCCGGCTACCCTTCACCACCGACAGACCCTGTAATTTCCAGCGACATCTTAGACAACGATCCCCAGCGACATCCCATGATCTCCAGCGCTCACTCCTCTCGTGTGATCCTTGGCCAGCCCTCTTCCAGCCCGATCCAACGATCCTCAACCACCAGAGAGGAGGATCAACGACGTGGGAGAGCTTCACCGGCATTTAAAAATGCCTCACCGCCTATTGAGAAAGAGGACACGGTGGAAAACCCAGAGAGGACCCCTTTCGCAAATCTAGAAACCCTGCAGTCCCCCCACAACTGAGAACCACCTCCTCCGATCCTTTTACAACCAGAACCCTAAACCATTGCTGCTAGAGCGACCATCCGGAGCATCGTCAACCAACCTTGCTGGGAGAGATAGTGGCCATCCCCAGGTAATTTTCCTCCCTTTTTAGTTTTTCATCACGTCCCTTTAGGTCCGTAGAGTTCCCCTTAGGCTTTTGGTTGCATCTCGCCAGAGATATCTCCCATGTGCACCGCCTTCGTCCCCTCCAGTGGAGGGTTCACCAACATCGGCGAGGCCCATGGCCTCCTTGGTCAAGAAGAGGCCTATGGGGCCTCTCCTCCCTCTTCCTCCTCTTCCCTGAGCCCCCATCACTCAGGAGGGGACCTTCTAGCCTCTTGTGGCCAAGAACGTCGCCACTGCCTGTTGATCGTCGACCCCTCCCGCCGTAGAAGCCATTTGAGCCCTCCAAGCGCTTCCACTCCAAGCCACCACCTCAGGGAGACTCGCCGCCTCGCCACGAACCTCCCCACGTAGCCACACTGTCATCTCAAACCCCAAAGCGCCGCCCCCACCTCTGCCACATCCGTCGTCGGCACAGGAGATGGGTGGAGCCACCCAAACGTCCTTGACCCTCGCCTACTCCTCCGGAGCACCCGCTGAGACACCTCGAAGCTCCTCCGATCCTCACCCTGCCATCCCAGCAGCCGCACCACCTCTAGCCACCTCACCGTCATCTTCTCCAGCATCAACCAACCCATCGTCGGAGCTAGAGATGGGGAGAGCACCCTAGGCAGCCCCAACCTGGTCCAACACGCCGAAGAACCCCGTCGTGCCTCCCTCCAGCTTCCTTGACAGTGCCAGAGTCCCTCTGCTGTCGTACCACCGCTAGTGACTTGTCGGAGTTCTCACTGGAGACTCGAGCGTCGGTGAACTTCGAAGGGAATAGTTTAAGTCTAGGTCCTTAGGTTTTTAATTGTCTACATTTAGGTCCTTAGATTATTATTATTAGGTCCTATTTTTTGTGTTTTAGCCCTTGTATAAAATTTTGTTCCTTTTGTTATTTCTGTAAAAATTGCTTATGGTCCCTTACATGTTTTATTTTTCTCATGATCGGTTCAATAATGTTTGTTTTCTCACACTTAAGCCCTTGAAATCATGTTTTTCCTTGCAATTAAGTCTTAAAAATTTGCATCATGCCCCTAAAAATGAATTTTCTTTGTGAAACTTGTATCCAGAACCTTAAAATACGTTGTAATCACACTGAACATCATAAAAGCTTAATTTTCATCACATTTAAGCCCTGAAGTTTTGCATGTAAACCCCTGAATTCATAGAATACAGATATTGAGTGTAGGAAATTTGCATCCATGTCCTTAATTTAATTTCAAATTCATTAATTTGGGTTTTAATTGTTTTAATACACATTTTTGGCATTTCTCACTTTTTTGATCATATGTGTATTTATAATTTTGCACTTGAATATAGTTTTCATTTAAAATTCATGTTTGCAATGTAAAATGATCTTTGATTTCACATTTTTGTCACATTTGCACATTATATGTAAATTTTGCACATTAAACCATAAACTTTCATGAAATTACTAAAATACAGTTTTCGTACATCTCATACCTTAATGCCACATTTCCTTTTAATCCATCATCTGATCATTAAGATAAAAGTTTCTAAATACTCTTTAATCATGATTTTCTCTTTTTCCATGGATTTTGCACTTTAGTCCTTGAACTTGTCATTTTCCACATTTACATCATTTTCTTAGGTTTAAAATGTTGTTTCTATCATGTCTCCTTGTAAATAACATTTTCCTGGCATTTTATATACATTTTTGCATACATTAGACTATGCATCATGCACATGCACATATTTATCACATTTAGTCCTTTGAAATTACCCAATTACCCCCATGTTGTTAGTTCATGCCCATGCATGTTATTTTTGCACTAAGTCATGCTTAATTCTTGTCTAAATCCTTCCTCAAACACCCTTTACGTATTTAGGAACATTTTCATACATTTTGCATAGTTTTCATTACATTTGTATATCACTTCATCTATTTTGAGTAAAGCCTGCATTCCATGTGGTTTTCCGCGGAATTTTCCCTATTCGTTTTCGAATTCTTTCACTTAACATTCGATTTGATTCCTTTTATTTAGCATTTTTGGATTTCTACAATTTGATTTGGATTTCATTGCCCAAAGCCATACATTAATTGACCTAAAGGCCCACATTGGGACAATTGCGAATTATTTTCCCCTTTCTAATTTTTATGACATTTTCCCTAATTTCGACGATTTGGGTTGATCCTTTTTTTAATTCTCTTGACGTTAGTATGGTTTCATGGACCCTTCTCTTCAAAAACATCGTCATTTCATGTGATTTTCTTCATAATTCACCATTTGGCCGTTTTACACGTACTTCTTTGCAATTTTCCCATTTTGATTTCCGTGACGTTTTCTACGATTCTAATGATTTGGGTCGATCGCATTTTTTATTCTCTTAATGTCGATATGGTTTTCTGGGCCATTCTCTCTAAAACCATTGTCATTTCATGTGATTTTCTTTGTCATTTTCTGTTATGGTTATCCAATCATTTCTTGTGGTTTTCTTCGCAGTTTTCGCATACATCTTACACATCCATCTAGTCATGACTTGGCATTCATATTAGCATAATTTGGAGCACAATCTAGGTTTAGCAAGCATTCAATTATATTCATCGTTTAGCAAGCGAATCAGGCTAGAAAGACCGAGTTTCTCGAGTGTACGGAGGTACCTAAGACCGTCCCCATATGTAACAGAAATCCTTACCCATTCTCTGATTTGTAGACATTTGGCTTTTTCATTTGCATCACATGCATTCATTTCTTTTGTTGTTTATTTGTAGTTTTCCTCGTCTTCCCTTTAAAAGACTAGGTGGTGACTCCGTTTTTCATTTTATCTTATCTTGCGCCTTCATCTTTTGGCATGATTGTGGCCTCCTCTCTTTGGTGTGACTCTGCACCAAATCTCCTGGATGGGCAAGGTCACAAAACTGACGACTTCATTGGAGAGTAGCAGATTCTAGCTTTCAGGTTAGTCACTTTTCGTTTGCTTATTCTTTATTTCTGAGGCTTTGGCTTCACATGCCTGCTTATTTGCCTTTTTTTGTGCTTGTTTGCTTATTTAGCATGCCTTTCACACTTTCTTTTACACATTTGCTCTATCATTGCACTCACATGCCATATATCCTACCTTTTAATTTTATGGATGCTTTCTTTTCACATTCATGATGCCACGATACTCGCACATGCCACGATCATGCCTTTTGCTTATTGTTTGCTTGCTTGTTTGCCTTACTTGTGTGTTTTCTTCCCCTTTCGTATTTGATATGACTAGGAGAGTAGAGACATGTTTGTTTTCCCCTTTTGGTTTAAAATAAAACACACAAACTCAAAGAAACAATTAATAAGGCAAAACTAGAGACCAATTCGAACTCTTTTCCCCTCTGGTTAATAAAACACAAGTAAAAAACACAAAAGCATATTACATGATTCGTCATATAGGACATGCATCATTTCCTCTAAGTCCACCTATAGTTTGCGAAGGATAATTCTGGTAGTCTGTGCTATAGCTTTGACGTAGGGCATGTTGCTAGTTTGTCCCCCCTTGTCCGTGGTCGTGTCGGTGTTAGTAGAGGGTACAGCTCCATGCTACTGCAGGAGATGAGGCCACCAACGTACCACCCGTTCACTGCCTACGCTTTGACCAAGATTTAGAGCGGGGACCTTACTTTCTAGTCTGAGTTGGAGACCTATTTACCCATGTGTGATCCCAGAGTAGACAACCTGGTAAGACACACTAGATTGGTGAGAGAGAGCATAATAGACGCATCCATGTACATGAATGTCATTCACGCCACTTTAATAACTGCATCTTGTTGCTGGTTTTAACGCCGGTAATTTTTTTTTTCCAGGATAAAGCGTGAGTTCCTTAGCCAGTGCTCGAGCGTTCCTGCTGTGATTCACTTGTTTGCGACACTTCATTGTTGATCATCTTTTCTTGGGTTATTCGTCACTTTGACGATAGCTTGTCCTAAGATTCATCCTCTCAATTGCCAACTCAGTCCCATTCACACCTGAAGTAATGATCTGGACCCGAAGGAATGATCCCTAGTGATTTTGTGGATGTTTTGGGAGTTTTACGGATTTTTATGAAAAAATCGTTTACATGCTCTATTCTCAGTTTTATCTATAAAACCTCTAGCACGTTTGGAAGGTGGGAACTTCTAGTGCGTACTCGTGGCACAACTAGGCAATGGAGGCACTAGGTGTGACTAGGTCATGAATAAACCTAGCGAGAACTACCAACGTGGTTGGCCAACGCATTTTACTGGTTTCAATACATACAGATTCTGCTTTCGATAACTTTTGGAATGAGATAATGATTGAATATACATGAAAATACATGAGTAATAAATGAGATGACGATGATTTCCTATAATAAGTAGGAAATATATGAAATATGAATGTGAACCAATGAATGGATAAAGAATGTGAAAATGGTTTAGAAAACCATAAATGTGGAAAATAAATTATTTGAAATTGAGTTTTGATAATGATAAATGATTTTGAGAAATGGTTTTAAAAAGAGTTTTAGAGGAAGATACATATGTTTTAAAAAAGATTTGCCTAGATTTGTAGGAACCACATTCAAACCGACCGATCGTACTGACTAGGGGTAATGAAACCTTTGAATGGTCGGAAGATGCCTTAGGTAGTGGTTGCCGAGTTTTGGTCCGAGGAGAGAGTCTCATGACTATGGTGGTACTGTAGGACCCTGGGCATGATGGACCCAGACTACCCTCAGTGCCGATGCTGGTCGGTTCAAGGGTTAGAGTCCCCTGGTACTCAGGTACCAAAGACGTCGAGAGGACGCACCCCATACTTGTACCTGTGTGGTATGTTACTTGAGGCTACAGTCAGGGCAGTTGAACTCCTGTATAGGGTGATTCACCACAGCAATGCAATGTAGACAGGGATGGAGCTTTGCCAACTGCTTCTCGCCAGGTTGGTCACCTATGGCTAGGATGATACGATAAATGTTTGTTCAATTTGAGACTTGTGGTTAGTGATAGTTTCCAACCATGATTTTGTTATGATTTAAGAAATAAAAAGATTGTATATTTGGACTAGATTCTAGATGAGAAACTACTTCTTGAAATGCATGAAAATGGTTTGCAAATGTACATGAGATTTTAAAAGGAAATGATAAGAAAGTTTTGAGAATACATGATTTATAACTGGTTTCTCCGAATAGCATATGTTGGCTTTTCGGTGTTCGTGTTTTCTTCATGGTTTTGGTAGCAGCTTAGGCTTTGCCGGTTTTTGTGTGTGTGGGGCACATACTGGGTTGCATTGATGTCACTCACGCGTGTTTTATTGATGTTTTGTTTTAGTTGTAAAGTTGGAGGTGCAGTCTTGCTTTGGTGTGATTCTCGGAGTTACTTAATCGTACATAGTTCTAGGGAAAAAATTTCTAAGTATTTAATTATTAGATTTGACAATTTAGATTTATTTAATTTAATCGGGTAATTTTTGTACTGTTATATAGTGTTGAGGCATTACAGAGTGGTATCAGAGCTAGATTCACTAAATGCACTAGCTTAGTAGTGTTCGATTAGTGACTCCTTAAAGACTGCACAATGAAGAATGATTACACCAGATGTATTTGCTTGTTTGCGTGTGTGGTAGCACATGATGCTGCTTAGAAAACAAGGCGGGGGCTGGACTCCCGCAACGAATTCTGGCGGAGAGCAGAATAGTGGCTGAAGAGGTGTACGACAAAACCTAAACCACATGATGCAGGAGTTCGTCTAGACATTCAGCAAAAACAATGCAGATGGGACCAAGGCATATTCATGGCTCAAGAAGTTCTGTCGACTAAATGCGCCAACTTTTGACGACCACAGCAAGCTAGAAAATTGTGAGGCATGGCTGCTAGAGGTTGATAAGATTCTGGAGGGCCTAGAGTGCCTAGCAGAGAAATGGGTCAGGCTAGCTACCTTTCAGTTCAAAGGCAATGCTGATCAGTGGTAAAGAGTCACCCGTCATATGGAATTCCCAAATTTTGACTTGTTGATGATCTCTCGGGAAGAATTCCGTGATGTTTTCTATGAGAAGTACTTTCCTGAGCATAAGAGGGATCGATTGGACAAGGAATTTCAAGAATTGAAGCAAAGTGGCATGTCAGTGGCATGTCAGTGGCATGTCAGTGGCTGAGTACGAGGCGACCTTCACCTGCCTAGAGCACTTCTCACAGATATTTGATATAGAGAAGCGTAAAGACAAGAAATTTGTAGAGGGACTGATCCCAGCGCTCAGATCCAAAGTTCTAGGCTTTTGACCCTCAACTTTGGTAGAGGTAGTGGAACTAGCAGCCCAATATGAGAAAGACTGCAAGCTATTCCTAGAATATTACCCCAAAGGAAAGGGAAAGGGAAAGATATTTATTCTGCGATTGTCTACTTCTGGGATATAGAGTTTTGACAGTTCTAGGAGCTATGGGAAGAAAAGGAAGGAACGCTCAGAGACAGTTGTGAGGGAAGGAAGTGTTAAGCACAGTCAAGTTAGCTCGAGCGGCGGCTCAGGGGAGAGAAGATCCCACTTTGCTTGTGGCCGTACAAGGCATGTAGCAGCACAATGTTATCATCGACAGTGGAACTCAGAAAAGATGGTGTGCTACAACTTTATGATGACTGAACATATTTAGCAGAACTGCCCTGATCCTCTGATACCAACTGGAGATACCCCATGCCAGCCAACCAAGGGACGAGTGTTTTCCGTAGCTGCTCTTAATATTGTTCCTTCTGGAGACGTTGTTGAGGATAAGAAGCAGTAAAGTGTTATGTATTATGATCTTTCTCTTTTTATATACTATTGTATCTGACACTGTTCTCTATAATAATGTTGTTGATGATGGTTATTATTATGTGATAATTAGGTTCTTTCCATGTGGCTAACCGAATAGCTAGAGTTTTGTTCGACTCAAGGAGTTCGTTTTCTTTAATCTCTGAGTCATTTGCTTCTGAGATTGGAAACAAGCTGACTAGATTGACTTTCCATCTCGATGTGGTGACTCCACTAGGAGAGCATAGCCTAGCATGCAAGTATCTGCGGTTAGTTAATGTAAAGTTGGGAGACTAGGACTTCAGGACCAATCTGATAATTATGGATATGCAGGAATATGATATTATCCGAAGGATGGAGTGGCTAACGCATGCAGACATGATCTACTGTGCTAAAAGGAGAGTTATGTAGAATGTCCAGATCAGGAGTGGTGTGTGGTGCAAGAAACCAGGCCTGGAGAGCAATAAAAGATAATTTCTGCAATTAAAGCCTACCACCAGCTATCTAGAGGCTACATGGGGTATTTGACCAGTGTGGTGGTGTCTTCGTGTCCTACTTTAAGGGTACAGGACATACCAATAGTTCGGGCATATATTGATGTTCTCTTGGAAGGCTTGCCTAAGATGCTACCACATAGAGAGATTAAGTTCCAGATTGATCTGGTGCTGGGATCTAGTTCCATCTTGAAGGCCCCTTACAAGATGGCACCAATAGAATTAAGGGAACTCAGGAATCAACTTCAGGAGCTACTAAACAGTGGATTCATCAGACCGAGTGTGTCACCTTGTGGTACACCAGTTTTGTTTGTCAAGAAGAAAGATGGTTTGCTCTGTCTTTACATAGATTACAAGATGTTGAACAAGATCACTATAAAGAATAAGTATCCTCTGCCCAAAATTGATGATTTATTTGATCAGTTGCAGGGAGCTATAGTCGTTTTGAAGATTGATCAGGGATCAGGATATCACCAGCTCCAGATCCAGGAATCTAATATGCATAAGACAGCTTTTCGTACTCGATATGGCCACAATGAGTTTCTGGTTATACCATTTGGGTTAACGAATGTATCAGCTGCCTTTATGGACCTGATAAATAGAGTTATATTTGTTGATGATGTGCTGGTATAGTCTCTTAACATTGAGACTTACTAGATGCATTTGAGGACCGTACTAGAAACCTTAAGACAGCATCAATTCTATGCAAAGTTCCCGAAACGTGAATTTTGGCTGAGAGAGGTCACATTTCTGGGCCACATCATTTCCAGCAAGGGAATCAAGGTAGATCTGGCTAAGGTTGAGGCAGTTAAAAGTTGAACATGCCCAGAACTATGACAGAGATCAAGAGTTTCTTAAGCTTAGTAGGATATTACAAGAAATTCATACAGAACTTCTCTAAGATTGCAACACTTTTGACCAGGTTGACTCAGAAAGAGATTCCATTCATCTAAAACTAGTAATGTGAAGAGAGCTTCAATAAATTAAAGACTCATCTAGTCACGTCTCCAGTGTTGACTCTACCCTCTTGGAGTAGAGGTTTGGTAGTGTACAATGATGCTTGTGGCATAGGGTTGGGGTATGTATTGATGCAATATGGGAGAGTGATGGCATATGCTTCACACCAGTTAAAGAATCACGAGAGAAACTACCACACCCATGACTTAGAGATGGCTACAGTGGTGAGCAATTTGAGGTATTCATAGATTACCAGAGCCTGTGATACATATTCACCCAGAAGGATTTGAATCTGGAAACATTACCTATATGATGAGCAGCTGAAGTATTCACAGATCACCAAAGCCTATAATACATATTCACCCAAAAGGATTTGAATCTGAGGCAACAAAAATGGATAGAATATCTCAAGGACTACAACTTTAGCTTGTCCTATCATCCAAGGAAGGCTAATTGTAACACCCCAGTGCCACACAACAGTACAAGAACTACCCAAGTACAACTAAAAGAATTAAATAGCAGAAATAAAATAATTAAAGCTAATCACCCAGACCTGTGTGCGGCAAACGTGGCTCGAAAAGATGCACCAGACTAAACTACTCCTACACCTGAGCACCTGAAACAAGGGGACAAGGAAAAACACGCGTGAGTGACAGGAATGTCACCCAAGACGTGCCCCAAAAACAACGCTAAAATCCACTGAAAACCATTGCCAAACAACTATGGAAAACAACCCATTGCTAAAATCCACATGTTCAACTAGAAAACATGGAAAACAATGGCATTTCAAACTTTCTTTTCTTTTCCTTTCAAAACCTCATGCTCGTTCATAAACCTTTATTCTCAACACTGGAGAAACAAATCATTTCATCTAGTTTCCTAGCCCAAAACATCATTTAAAAACCATTAGCACAATTTATAACAATCCGAGCTAGGAACTAGTCCACACAC
>JAMKQA010062651.1:0-15914 GCA_024699735.1 Posidonia australis
TGTGCCAGGTTACCTCTGATCAAGGTAACAACAGTAATGAAAGTGGAAATGATTAAGTAAGTGAAATGTATGTGTATGGTGGTCAGGATTGGACTTGTGAAAAGGTCCTAGAATCCTGAAGAGTAATGTTGATGTTTTAACCAGTTGCCAGCCAGTGTTGTGGTTTGGTTTTGAGCCCAGTGGGGCCTTGTGTTTTAGGCTGGATCTGGTTAGGAAATGTGTTTTGGGAAGAATCCCAAGTTTGAAATGGAATTGTTTTGGAAAGAAAATGTTTTCCAAAGGGTTTTGAAAGGAATGTTTTGAAAGAAAAAGTGGTTTTGGAATGAAATTCCAAATGTTTGTAAAAGAAAGGTTTGGTTTTGGGATCGAATTCCCAAGTGTTTATTATATACAGAAATGATTTTTCAAGGGAGAAAATCAAGTTTTGCAAGTGTTAGGAAACAGGTTTTCTTTTGGTTTTGCGGAGCTTTGTTTGCAGTTGTGTGTTTTGGGGGTACGTACTGGGTGACTTAGATGTCACTCACGCGTGCTGTTTGGTTTTCAGGTGCAGACCGCGTGCAGCCAGGTTTCGGTGCAGGAATTGGAGCTTCGAGCCACACATCGAGATCCTAGAGGTGAGCCTTTGTTACAGTTCTAGTTGTTCTGTAATTTTGTGTAATTAGGATTGTGATGCTGTGTTTTGGTAGCGGGCCCGGGTTCGAGGCGTTATAGTATGGGTCGCCCTGAAGGCTCCTCCAGATCCACCATTCCGTCGTCTGGTGCTACGGCAGGATGGTCAGTGTACCTGTGCACGGGTGCTGTAGGCTGAGGTATAAAGGATGAAGCTTGTGTCTGGTATAGGGGGAAGATAAGGCAGGGGATGGTGCTATAGGAGGTGCAGAATGCGGGAGCAAGAGCTGTTGGACCGGAATGGCCCCTGGAACTATGCTCATGGCTGGTTGTGCTCCCGCTAGTCTAGAAGGCTGGCCACCAGATGGTGGAGATGCATGCAGTGTTGCAGAAGGCAATGTCGATGCCCCTACTACCAGGGAGACGAGGGACGGCGACGGCTGTGGGGGTGGTGCAGTGGGTGCAAGCTGTGGTCCTAGGGTTGGTTGCAAAGGCAACTCAGGGGTCGAGAAGGACAAACTTGAAAAGGACTGGAGCACCAATGCCAATCCTTGCAACTACTAGGCGAGGGCCGACACTTGTTGCAGCTGCGCGATCATGGGATAGTCACTTGTGGCTCTAAAATATGGAGTCAGAAAAGGGGAAGAGGAGTCGGAAAACTGAAAGCTGTTCAAACTAGGGAGAAGCAACCACAGAAGCAGCCACAATCGGTTGAGTGCCAGAAATCACATAGTCCTGAGAAGGAGCAGTGATAGGAGTCTAGGAAACGGTCATGGGAACAGACTCAACAGTTGGGGCCCTAAAAGCAATAGATGAGCAAGATGACGGTCCCAAAGGCAGAGTAGCCACAAGGACATGGTACAGGGATGGTGGAGGTCCTCCAGAGGGAAAGGCAAAGGTGGAGGAAGTAGTGATAATAGGGACAGAAACAAAGGAAGGATGGACTGAAACTAGGACCTCCACCTGGACAACAGAGGAATGAGGCTCGCTAGTTTACTGGGCCATGGAGGGTCGCAAGCGAGAATAGATCAGACTATGGTTGGGAACAAGAGGGTGTATCCTAGGACGAGCTATCGTCAACATTGACGAATAACTTGGGAGATGTGGTCAAAAACTGGGTTGCACCGGGTGTTAGTGAAAAGAAACCTCGAGCTCTAGCTAAGGAACTCGCACACTGACCGGAACTATTAGTACAAAAACAAGAATCAGGTTGGAAAAGATGCAGTGCTTATGGTGGTATGAATGCAAATGCATGAATGCTTCTAATATGTGCTCTCTCACAATCTAGGGGTGTCCTACCAAGCCATCTACTCTAGGTTCACACAGGGGTAAATGGGTCTCCGACTCAAGGTTACAAAGTAAAGGTTCCCATTCTAAATCCTTGCCAAAGCTTAGCCTCGTCCTCTACCAAAGCAATAGGTTGTACCCTCTACTAACACCGACACGACCCTGGACAAGGGGGGACATACCGATATCTCATTCCATGCCAAAGCTATAGAATGAGAAATCGGGGAATGTCCTTCACAAATTATATAGGTTGACTCAAGAGAGGAGAAGATGCATGCCCTATATGATGAATGTAAAATATGTTTTAAGTCTTTTACTTGCAAATTTATTAAACCATGGGGAAAAGTTTGCAATTTGTCACTAGTTTGTCCTATTTATTTATTTTTTGTTTTTTATTAACCAAAAGGGGGAGAAGAACATGTCTCTAATCTCCTAATTATGGCAAGTGCAGAAAAGGGAAGAAAGCATACAAAGCAAACACTAAACAACAAACAAAAGGCATGCTCAGGTCATGTGCAAAAGTGGTGGCATAGCAAATGTGTAAAAAGAAAACACCAACCATACAAAAGGCATGCATAAAAGCAAACAAGGCACAACTTATTCTACAAGAAAAGGAGAAGTCAAAGCAAGTAGATAAGGAATGAATGAGCAAGCAAAGGGAAAAAAATAAAGTAAACGAGAAAACCAAAATGAAAGCCAGGATCTGGTTATCCCTAGTGGAGTCGCTAGTTCTTGTAACCATGCCAGCGACATCCTCATGCGTGGCGCGAAAGGCCAAATGTGCGAGGGCCAGTGAAGTCGCGACAAAAAGCGATAAAGCAATGATAAAAATGCCGAAGTTGCCACTTAGTCTACTTAAAAACGGGAGACGAAGAAAACCATTTTAAAACACTAAAATTATGCAACAAACCAATGGAAAAGGTCATCATAAACCAAACATTGGGCAAGGATCCCTGTTACTCACGGGGAAGGTATTAAGCACCCCTATGCGTCCGAGAAATCGGTCTTTCATGGCTTCTTCATTTACTTATATGGAAATGTTGGCTTTACAACTTGTTTTTGTATGCCCGTGGGCGATATGCAATGCCATGACACATGCAAGTTGTGCCTAGTGTTGTGCCTAAAGCTAAATATAGGTGAAGTGGAGAGTGGGTCATGTCCTACTATTTGGCTATACTACTCAGGGTCTGAATCATATATCGGTACAAAAGAGTTCCATCGACAAGAGCCCAAAAAAGGCCACCGATTCACAAGACCCAAGTAGTAAGCATCACTACTTTACTAGGTGCAAAACTAATGCAATCAGAGTTATTAAATGGTAAAACTATGCAAGCATAATCATAGTATATCTAGGAACAAACACCAGAAAAATCAGAGCCCATGGCAATCAGGAGAACATGCAAACAATGATACAAAACCTATTGTTTGCATCCTGTGACCAGACTAGTGCGCCAGGACGGTGCGCCAATTATGTGTGCCAGTGATGTGTGCTAGTTTGGTGCACTCCAGATACTCTGTTTCAGACTGCAAACTGAACTCAGAGCCTGGGGAGAATGCCTATGATTAATTGTGTTAATGACCATTCAGAGGACTAACCTAGATGCCAGGGGACACTATCACACTAATCTACTAAGTCTAAAATATTCCTCCCACACTCTCTCTATCCATGCATGTTTATGGGTTCTCTTGGAGTTGTTACAGCCAAGGTTGGCTCTAGAGGTGCGTGGGGACATCTTAAATGACTAAAAAATGTGGGAGGTCTACATGATATGTGAGTGGTGTGCCACAACCCTTACTCAGTGGCCGATAGCCTCACAAGGGCCTTGATCCACCATAAAAAGACCAAATAGTGCAAATAAACACACAAAGTAAACAAGTAGTGCAAGCACTTTTACAAATGGCATACATGAATCATCATCATGATAAATAAACAGTGCAAATGATCAAACTGAACCGTACACAACCCAGCCACAGTCGATGTCATAGCATGGTATCCTATTTAAAACAGCCTAGAGAAAAGAAAGACAAAGGCTTGAGGTAGGGAGGTACATGAGGTGTTTATCTCCTTCGGTGGCTCGAGGTGTCTCCTTCTCGATGCCTTGGACACAGCTAGGGATGCTCAAGGATGCAGGGAATGCTCTGGAGATAAGTGCACTGGTTGACAAGAGAGCTTAAAGTGTGGTGTGTGGAGAGCTTTTAAAGGAAATGAAAAACGTTGAAACATGAATGCCAAAGGACGTGAAGGCCAAGAGACTCTCGTAGGCTTGTAGGGGAATATCAAAATAGGTGAGGACACAAGTTTCCATTCACATATGAAGGTTACAAGTTGGATGAACGAACAGCCAGCAACCAGTACCCTGAAATAGTGTTGTGCGCCAGCATGGTGCGCCACCTAGGTGTGCCAGGATGGTGCTCCACATTGGTGCTCCATTATAGTGCCCCACATTGGTGCTCCAGGATAGTGCTCTCCACTTGGCTGCCTGGGTTATCAACTGGACCATGGGCTTGCGGTCACGGTTTGTGTGATGATCTTAGGCTAATCAAAATGTCAGGTAGGACTTGGATGTGGTTAGGCCTGCCGTGTCCGAAGCAACATCCTTCCGGAGAGTTTGCCTACAAGCCGCCTCGAAATCGGGGTGTCTACACCTATAAGAAGACCAGAGTAACTGTGACCATCATGAAGCATCATCAGGGGCAAAGTTATGAACAGGAATGTTCTTTCGAAGATAATGACCCATCTTTTCAGTAGGAAGCCCTTTCAAAGCTCATCGCATTTAAAGAAGAGGATGATGTAGAGACAAATGAGGATAGTCATACCGCACCATATTCAACCCTATGATATGATCTAAAAGGCCCGAACTTGCATGTAGAAGAAACTGAGCCTATAAACATTGGCACTGCGAAGAATGTCAAAGAGGTGTGAATCAGTGCCAGGCTCACAGCACAGGCCCGAATAGAATTCATTAAGCTTCTTCGAGAACATGTAGATGTCTTTGCCTAGAGTTACGATGACATGGTCAGGCTGGACGTTGGGGTAGTGGTACACATGTTGCCGCTTAAGCTCAATGTCAAACTAGTAAAATAAAAGCTTTGTAGATGGCAACCACAGTGGCTGTTGATGCTCAAAGAAGAGATAATGAAGCAGTACAAGGACAATTTTCTAAAGGTTGTCCTCTATCCAGAGTGGCTAGCTAATGTGGTACCAATGTCGAAAAAGGATAGTCGGATTTGAATGTGCATTGATTACAGAGGCCTCAACAAGGCAAGTCCAAAAGATGACTTGCCTCTCCCACACATTGATGTTCTGGTTGATAATACTGTAAGATATAAGATGCTGTCATTCATGGATGGATTCTCAGGATACAATCAAATCAGAATGGCAGAGGAGGATATGGAGAAAACGTCTTTCATCACTTCGTAGGGAGTATTCTGTTATAGAGTTATGCCATTTGGGCTTAAGAATATCGGGGCCACATATCAAAGGACAATGACAGCTTTGTTCCATGACCTCATGCACCAGGAGATCGAGGTTTATGTGGATGACATGATAGCTAAGTCAAAAGAGCCTAAAGAGCACATTGCGTGCTTGAGAAAGCTATTCGATCACCTACGGAAGTACAAGGTCCACCTCAATCCCAACAAATGTGTATTTGGAGTGTCATCAGGCAAGCTTCTGGGATACATCATCAATCAGAGAGGAATTGAAGTGGATCCTAACATGGCTAAGGCTATTATCGAGATGCCTCCTCCTACAACGGAAAAGGAAGTCTGAGGGTTGCTAGGGCAGTTGCAATATATCAGTCAGTTTATTTCCCAACTTACATCAATTTACGAGCCTATCTTCAAACTCCTGAGGAAGAACGCACAGATCCATTGGAGTGAAGAATGTCAGGAGGCTTTTGACAAAATTAAGTAGCTTTTGGTGAGGCCACCGGTCTTAGTTTCTCTGACACCAAGGCATTTTCTACTGCTCTACTTGTCAATCACACAACATTCAATGGGTGCGGTCCTAGGACAGCATGATGAGACTGGTTGTGAGGAAAGGGCCATTTACTACTTGAGCAAGAAGTTTAATGATTGAGAAGTTAAGTACATCGCAATCAAGAAAGTCTATTTATCCCTTGTCTGGGCCACACAACACCTGAGACATTATATGATGGCATATCCTATTCTATTGTTGTGTCGACATGATCTCATGAAATATCTGTTCCAAGAGCCAGCACTGGTGGATAGGTGTGTCAAATGGCAGGTACTGTTATCACAGTTTGATATCACTTTTATAACACAGAAATCTATGAAGGGGCAGGCCGTGGAAGATCTCTTGGTAGATTTACCTTTACCAGAGTATCAGCCTCTATAGACTCAATTCCCTGATGAGGATATATTGTTCACCATGGAGGAAGATAAGATAGAAGAACCTTGTGACAAGGAGCAGTGGCACCTCTACTTTGATGGCGCAGTTAACAAATGAGGCATGGGCATTGGTGTAGTATTAGAAACTTTGCAAGGCTAGATGATCCCACTTGCTCGAAAGCTAACCGTTGTGTGCACCAATAATGTGGCGGAATATGAGGCATGTATCCTCGAGCTGCAGGCTACGTTAGAACATGGTGTGCGAAAGTTGCATGTGCACGGCAATACCATGCTGGTCATCTCATAAGTTAATGGCAACTAGAAGACGAAAGACCTAAAGCTGGTGCCATACCACACTCATCTCTTAAAGCTCATGTTAGAATTTGAGGAAATACGCTTCTCCTTCATAAATAGAGCCAAGAACGCGCATGCAGATGCGTTAGCCACTCTTGTGTCTTGGTTGCCCATACCAAAAGGCTGCACAATGCATGTCTCAGTAGCTTGCACAGATCAACCAGCACACCACATAAGCATAGAAGAGGCGAATTCTCTTAGAGGAACTTCCGTAGTATTACGACATTAAAGCCTTCCTTGAAACTAGAAGTCATCACCCTAACGTTACAGCAGTAGACAAAAAGACTATGGTTCGACTGGCCTCAAAATATATGCTAGGAGCTGATCATCTGTACAGAAGGTCTTATAACCAGATGCTTCTGTAGTGTTTAAATAAGAAAGAGGCTGATACAATAATGTTGCAGGTACAGGCTGGAACATGTGGGCCACACATGAACGAGGTGCTTCTAGCTAAGAAGATAATGTTACAAGGCTATTTCTAGTCCACCATGGAGACAGACTACTGTCAATTTGTGCAAAGGTGTCACAATTGTCAGATTCATGGAAACTTTATTCATGCACCCCCACAAGAACTCCATCACATGTCATCACCCTAGCCGCTCTCAATTTGGGGAATTGATGTCATCAGAGCTATCCATCCACCTTCTTCTGATGGAGACCAGTACATCCTGATGGCTATTGATTATTTCACCAAGTGGGTAGAAGTTGCCTCTTACAAGATGGTAACGGCCATAGTAACAGAAAAATTCATCAAGAACAATATCATCACTTGATATGGGGTCCCACATTCGATCATCTCTGATAATGGGACGAATTTCTTAGCCAAGAGGGTCGAAGACTTTCTACAACAGTTCCATTTTAGACACCATAGATCTTCATCATATCATCCACAGATGAATGGGGCCATGAAATCCGCCAATAAGAATCTAACTAAGATCCTCAAAAAGATGACAGAAACTCATAAGGACTAGCATGACAAGCTCCCATATGCTTTGTGGGCTTACAGAACATCAGTTCGAATCTCAATAGGAGCAACACCATATTCTTTGGTCTATGGTATGGAGGTAGTCCGACCCATAGAGGTGGAAATTCCCTCACTTAGGATCTTACGGGAGACAGAACTAGATGAAGCTGAATGGGTTGAAGATCGCTATGCCCAGTTGAACTTGTAGATGAACACAGGTTACAAGCCATGCACCATGTACAGTGTTACCAGAGATGGATAGCTAAAGCCTATCAAAAGAAAGTTAGACCTAGAAGTTTCACGCCTGGAGATCTGGTCTTGCAAGCCATACATCTTCTTGATAGCCGTGGTAAATTTCAACCTGATTGGCATGGACCATTTGTAGTCAAATGGGTCTTCTCTAGTGGTGTAGTAATCTTGGAGGACATGGACCACGTTGAGCAGTTGGAGCCAGTTAATACATGTTATCTAAAGAAGTACTATTAGTAACTAAAGGCTATGTCCTTACCCTGTGATGTCCTCATCATGCATCCATACATGTATCTGCATTACAGCATTCATATTTTTTTGCATCCATATAGTCTTAGGTTTCTAACGCATGCTTATCTTATTCTCAATCAACATTCACGACATAGATAGTAATCATAATCAGCAACATCCACATCAATCAGTGCCCAATGACGAAAAACGGAATAAGCTTGTCTATGTTGGGAAAATGTGGTGCCTCCTTACTATCTAGGTGACCTAATGAGTGAGGGAGCCACCATCGGTAGTGAATAGGATGAAGTATCCAAGCCATTCAAGGAAATTACACCTCTAGAGGGAGAGAAAATGCTAGGGGTGAGAATGAGAGTGTGAGTCAAATAAAAAATATATTTGTGAAAGGGCATAAAAGAATTAGAAGACAGAAGTTGCAGAAAGAAGTCAGCCCTTGAGAAAGAGACGTGTAGGATTACACTACTCCTACATCTTACCTTGGAGAGGAGTCGAAGAGATTACCTGGAAAATACAATCTCTAAAGGTCTAGCCAACCCTTTAAATAGCAGTAGCTTCCCAAACCAAGGACAGAATGAGCCTGTATGTCTATGAGGGAGTTAAAAGAAAAATGAAGTAAACAATAGAAAAGTAGGGATTTGGTCCTGTGGAGTTTGAAATGAAGCCCAAATAACAATGTGACATATTCCAGAGAGCTACCAATAAACTAGGGAGCCCAGATAGAGTCTCTTGAGGTTTGGGGTCACCTTTCCCTGGTTCATAGGCCTAAAGGCATTCCAAACACTGAGGGCGCTATTAAAATGATATAGGTCATATAGCATACATGCATCCTTTCTGTAAGCATCATCTTGTCATGTCAGAGGGTTTAACCCGATCGTTTTAGCCAGGGGCATACCAACTGCTTTTTGTTTGAAGGAGTTGGAAGGATACTTTAACTAGGGGCATGCTAGCTGCTCTTAGTGGTCGAAGCCTTCAAAGTCAGACCAAGGGCATATCAGTTGTCCTATGGAAAGACGCACTGAGCCAGTATTTTGACCAGGGGTATGTCAGCTGCTCTAAATGGTCAAATCCTTCAATGCGAAACCAGGGGCATGTCAGCTGTCTTCTGGGAAAATATGAGGTTAAACAAAATGTTCGCAAGAGATGCAAATTAAAGGGGAAGGAATATTCAATACGCAGGCTTCCTTAAGCACTCTTGCAAGTAAAAGAGTTATCTATGACCATGAGGGTCTCACAGAGTTTTCAGACATATGTGGGCACTTGAATGGCTCTCTCTGATATCTGGTCAGAGGCTTGAGCTGATGATCAACTCTCTCTGAAATTTGTCCAACAGCAACAGTCGACAGGGGAGACCAAGTTGACTTGGAAAATTAGGGAGTTTAAAGTAATCACAGAGGCTGCTATCCCTTCATAAACCATCATACAAGCATTAAAATAGAGGTAAAGGGTGATATCATAGTGCAATTATAGTCTCAAAGACAATTATACATGATCAGAAGTTATTCAAGCTTAGATGTCTTGTAGGAGAAATATGGCAGTTGGACTAAATATCAGTGCTATTTTGTGCCCTCTTTGAGCTACTCACATCTAGAAATAGAGGAGGGCCAGGTGTAATTTCACAGATAGGCCATGCCTCCTTGATCTCTGCCTCGTATTCAGTAGTGTATCTGTCACCTTCCATGATAACAATTTGCTCAGAGTGGATGCAACCATGCAACAAACGAGATAATTTTGCAATCATGATAGATGAGCTGAGTGGATACAACTAATAGCGATCTAGCATTGGACTCTGAGTGAGAACAAGGTATGTTTCTTCAATAGCTATGACATACGACTGTTATGTTTCGCATCATCCCATATGTTGCTAAACCATTTGCTGTTTTCTTCAATAGGTATGACATGTGACTGATTGTGTTGCTGGCCTGATTAGTAGGGTTGAGTACCATCTAGTCCAAGTCCTCTATCAATTTTGATATTGCCAAGATGCGTACGAGTAAAGTCCTATGCTGGAGTTCCTTCAATTGTACCTTCTGAACTCATTGAACATGACAATGGAGCTAGCTCAATGGATGTGCATCTACATTCGCTCCTCTAATCTAGGTCTAGTGGTGGGCTCTGATTGTACTCCAGAAGATAGGAACCTCATTTGCGAGACGTGGCCCATTTGCAAAAGGGCACTTGCTGCATCCTTGTTCAGCGGTGCTAAGAGTTCTACGAGGCCGCAATCAAACTCTGATGATTGAAGGCTAGGATAGGGGTTGTAATCTGGCACCAATTTTGTAGTTCTTGTATTGGACTCCTTTAACCTTAATGAAATGGCCCTTGCTTTGTGCTTTTATCACTGTTGTGTTCTGATTGTGAATGCCATGAGCTTCGGTAATCCCAAAGACAAGAAAGAGAACCAAGGAAAGTCCTTGTGTTTGCAACCATACACAACTTTGTCACAGCACTCTATAGTGGTTCTTGAATGCTGGGGCTTGCTACCAATGTTCTTGACTTCTGATGGTGGTTTGAAGGCCTAATTTGCAGGTCCAAGGATCTTCAGCTTTTTCCTACCTACAACTGCCATCAATGGCTCAACTACTGCGCTTTCGTAGTGTCAATTCTGACTTTCTCTTTCACTTACTTTAGCTTAGGTTGAGCCTGACCTTCTAAACTTTTCCTTTTGTAATTGTGATGAACCATAGCTTGACTCTGAAGGAGACTGGCTTGTGTGGTCTAGCAAGATGCACCCGATGTTCTTCACTAAAAAGTAGTTAACATGCCCCTAGTTGAAGGTAGCTAGTGACGTCTTGCCGGAGGGCAGCGGACATGCCCCTAGTTGAAGATATCCTTCTATTGGCTTACAACCCTTAGGCAGATGGCATGAGCTTGGTAGTAACCCTGCAAAACTTGTTGTGACCATGCCCGCCCAGGAATCTGGCGTGGAGTCGCACTAGAGGGAGGAGGCCACAGCCATGCCAGGATGGTGAAGGCGAAAAATAAGATAAAACGAAAAAATGGAGTCGCCACCTAATCTTTTAAGAGAAAGACGAGGAAAACCACAAACAAACCACATAAAAAAATGAATGCATATGATGCAAATGAAAAGGCCAGATGTCTACAAACTAAAGAATGAGTAAGGATTCCAGTTAAGCACGGGGAAAGTATTAGGCACCACTGTACGCCCGAGAAACTTGATCTTTCTAGTCTGATTCACTCGCTGGAGGTTGAATGAATGCTTACTAAGTCTAGATTGTGCTCTAATCATGCTAATATGAATGGCCAGTCATGACTAGATGGATGTGCAATATGCATGCCAAAAATAACGAAGAAATCCACATGAAATGACGAAATAATGAAATATGAAATGGTAAAGAAAATCACATGAAATGATGATGTTTTTGGAGAAAATGGCTCGAGGAAACTTACCAACATCAGGAGAATCAAAAATGCGATCAACCCAAATCATCAGAAATGTAGAAAACATCACGGAAATCAAAATGGAAAAATTGCAAAGAAGCCCGCACAAAACGACCAAATGGTGACATATATAGAAAATCACATGAAATGACAATGTTTCTGGAAAGAACCCTCTAGCAAAAAAAGACCTATATTAAAAGTATCAAAAGTGGGGTCAACCCAAATCGTCGGAATTAGGAAAAATGTCACGAAAGTCAAAAAAAAGGAAAATAATCCGCAATTGGGCCTATGTGGGCCTTTAGGTCAATTACTGTATGGCCTTGGGCATTGAAATTCAAATCAAACTGAAAAATCTGAAAATGTAGAATAAAGGGAATCAAATCAAATGTCAAGCGAAGGAATTCGAAAAACGGGTTGGCGAAAAAACCATTGAAAAACACATAGGATGTAGGCTTACTCACAATGGGTGGGATGATGTGCATGTGTGATGAAAAAACTATGCAAAATGTATGAAAATATACCTAAATGTGTAGAAAATGCTGAGGAATGATTTATGCAGAGATTATGCATGACTTAGTGCAAAAACTAACATGCATGTGTATGAATTGATGGCACGAGGGCGATTGGGTAATTTCACAAGGCCAAGTGTGATAAATACATGCAAGTGCATGATGCATGGTGTAATATATGCAAAAATGTATGCAAAATGTTATTTACATGAAAACTTGAAGGAAAAAAGGTTTTAAATACAGGAAAACGATGTAAACATGTTAAAGGGCAAGATCAGGGACTAAAATGCAAACTTCACAAAAAAAGGGGAAATCCTGATTAAAGTATATTCAGTGACTTTTATCTTAGTGTGAAGATGATTAATTAAATGAAAATGTGGCATTGTGGTGTGAGATGTGTGAAAATTGCATCTTGGTAATTTCCTGAAAATTCAGGGTCTAATGCACAAAATTCACACAAAGTGCAAATGTGACTAAAATGTGAAATTAAAGATCAATTTACATTATGTGCAAATGTGTCTAAAATGTGAAATTAAAGATCAATTTACATTATGTGCAAATGTGACTAAAATGTGAAATTAAAGATCAATTTACATTGCAAGCATGATTTTAAAATGAAAACTATATTTGAGTGCAAAACAAAAAGTAAAAAATGTCAAAAAGGTGTGTGAAAACAATTAAAACCCTAATTGATGAATTTGAAATTAAACTAAGGGCATGGTTGCAAATTCCTACACTCAATATATGTATGCTATGAACTCAAGGGTTTACATGCAAAATTTTAGGGCTTAAATGTGATGAAAATGAGGTTTTTATGATATTCAGTGTGATTGCAAAGTTTTTAAGGGTCTGAATGCAAATCTCACAAAGAAAACTCACTTTAAAAAAGCTCTAGGGGCATGATGCAAATTTTCTAGACTTAATTGCAAGGAATAATATGATTGCAAGGGTTTAAATGTGAGAAAACACATATTAGAGCAATAATCATAAAAAATAAAACATGTAGGGGACCATATGCAATTTTTATAGGAATAATAAAAGAAACAAAACTTATTTAAATCTTCAGGGGTTTAAACACAAAAACATAGGACTTAAAAGTAACAATTTAAGAACCTATCTGTAAAAAACCTAGAACTAAAGGATCTAGACTAAACCTATCTTCTTCAAATTTTGTCGGCGTTCCAGCCTCCGACGAGGACTCCGGCAAGTCTTCGGCGACAGCACAGTGGTGGAAGGGCTCTGACAATGGTCCACGAGGTTCGAGGGAGGCTTTGCGAAGCTCTTCGACGAGGTGGACAGGACTAGGCCGGCTTGAGACTCTCCCCCCACCTCAGGCTTCGATGAAGTGGCCTGTCGGTGCTAGGGAAGACGACGAAGAGGTGGCTGCAGCGTTCCGGTGACAGCAAGGCACGGGCGAAGGTCAGAGGACCATGGGGAGGCTTCCAGGAACTACGACGAGGACTGGGGATGACCGGAGGGCTCCACCCGTCCCCTGTGCTGGTGGCAGTCATGGCAGAGGTGGAGGTAGCGCTTTGGGATCTGGGATGGTGGCGCGACTGCTTGGAGAGGTTCCAAGCAAGGAGGTGAAGCTTCCGAAGGTGGTGGTATGTGGCGGGCGTGTTCGGAGTGCGTAGGGGCTTCAATAGTGGAAATCAGCGGTTGTAGAGGTGACGACTGCGTCTTCGGCTGTAGGAGGCCACTGGACTCCTCCTAAGCGATGGAAGCTTAGGGAGGAGGAGGAGGAAGAGGGAGGAGAGGCCCGTGGGGCCTCGCCTGGACCTAGGAGGCCACTGGCCTCGCTGGTGGTGGTGAACCCACCACTGGAAAGGAGGGAGACGACGAACAGGGGAGGAGTTCTTCGGTGAAAAGCAAATAAAAGGCTGGGGAGAACTTTAGGCCTAAAGATGCGTGATTAAAACTATAAAAAGGAGGAGAGAATACCTGAGGGCGGTCTTTTTTTCTCCCGGTGAAACTTACCGACGGTGCTCATGGAAGCTCTCGCTGTGGTGGTTCAGGGGGGCTCCGAGAGCAAAAGGATGGGGGAGGTTGTCCTAAAAGTGGGTAATAGCTAAGATGGCTCTTGGGTTTCGAGGGGTGGTATCTGTGTGGGCTTCAAGCATTGGGAGTTGGTTCAAGCGTTGGAAGAGCCGGGACATGTCTATCGACGCGAGTCCTTTTAAACGTGGAGTCGATCTTCCTCCCCTGTGATGGAGGACCACCCGATGCTTGCGTGAGTTGGAGGAGGGTGGCCAGAGATCATGGGAGGCGGAGATATGCTTTGGAGATTGCGGAGGTCATCGGAGATCCTTGTCGGAAATTACGGGCTATCGCCGATGGTGGCCGAAATTATTTTTCCCTACTTCCTAAGTTTCTGGTTGAGGGGTGAAATGGATGCATTAGTTGAATTAGGCCTGGGTATTGGGCTTTGGATTTTAGGGTTTTTTAGGTTTTAGTCTTTAGGCTTTGAGAATTAGGATTGGGTTTTAGGATTAGGTTTTTAATTAGGTTTTTGTGATTTTAATTAAATTTTTGATTTTGTGATTTAAGGTTTAATTAATTGATTTTAAATTAGGTTTTTTTATATTTTAATTAGGGTTTTGAGTTTAATTAAGTAATTTTAAATTAGGGTTTTGAGTTTATTTAAGTGATTTTAAATTAGGGTTTTTGGGCTTTTAATTAGGGTTTTAATTATGTGATTTTAGATTAGGGTTTTTTAGATTTTCTTACTTTAGGTTTTAAATGGGTTAGATTTGAGTTAAAATGGGTTAATTGATTTTAGTTTGGTTAACTTAACTTTTGGATTTGATTAATTTTAAATATAGATTTAATTATCTTTTACTTGATTTAATTGGGGATTTAATTTAAATTTTGATTTAATTGGTTTTATTTGGGATTTAATTTAGATTTTGATTTAATTTTTTTTACTTGATTTTTTTTTGGATTTTGGTTTCTTTTTAATCAGATTTAATTCTTTAATGGATTTTATTGAGTTTTACTTGTTTAGGGTTTTAATTAGTGTTTTTGCTGAATTAATTTTGGTTTTTAAATGGTTTACATGTATTTTACTTGATTTTGATTTTAATTAGGGTTTTCACTTAATTAACTTGGGTTTTAAATGGTTTTAATGGATTTTATTTAATTTTGGTTTTAATTAAAAGTCTTTACTTAATTAATTTGGATTTTAAGTGGTTTAAGTGGATTTTATTTGATTAATTTGGATTTTTGAAATTTAAATGAATTTCATGTGGTTTTTGTTTGGATTAAAAGTTTTTACTTAATTAATTTAGGTTTTTTGATGATTTAAGTGAGTTTTGTTTGGTTTTGATTTTTAATTATGGGTTTTTCTTAGATTAGGTCAGAGTGGGCTTATGTGGGCCTAAATGGGCTTATGTGGACCTAAGTGGATTTAAGTGGGTTTAGGTTGAGCTAGGGATTAGGTGGAGTTAGTGTTTAGGTTTGTGGTCGCAACTAGAGTATCTTTCCAAAGGAACATGCTACCAAGTGACTGCAAAATTGGAGTGTCTATAGATGCCCCTCCTTGAGCAAGGTCAAGGGAACCAAGACCAATGTTCAGGGTTGACAAGACACCCCACCTGAGTCTACGGGAAAGTGGTACTTGTTGTGGGGCCGTGAACCACTTATTCGATGGATGCATTGAAAGTCATGACTTGTGGCCCATGCATGATGCAGATGCAAGGGTTGACCCTGATGCTGGGTGATGCATCATGCAGCCACTACAAGAAAATCGAAGTTTAGCGAGGACAATATTCCTCGCAACATCCTCGCAAAGTCCCCGTTAGGCAGTATAACGAGGACTTTGCAAGGAATAATTGTCCTCGTAGCTACGTACATCGTTAAATCAATACTGCGAGGACTTATCCTCGCAATGTGCTCGTTTATATGGAGCGAGGACATTACGAGGTAATATGTCCTCGTAATGT
>JAMKQA010062652.1:0-14007 GCA_024699735.1 Posidonia australis
CACGCAACCCCTGACCAAAGACTTATAAGCCTTCATAGCTGAAATGACAAGCTTAGGCTCACCCTGACACCCACCTTGCACAAAGAAAGACTCATCCTCAGGAGACCCAAAATAAACTCTCCTCCAAGCACAGTCAATCAAAGCAGACTATTGCGTCAACTAGTCTATGTCGAGTATCACATCGTACTCCTGCATGTCCATCACGATCAGTTTGACGTCGAACTCTCTGCCATTCAACGTCAACTCGACAGACCGCAGATACCTCCATGCCAAACTATGCTCCCCTAACAGCGTCACCACGCTGAGATGAAAGGCCAGTCTAGCTAGTCTCTCTCCCAAGTCTGCCGCAAAAGACTCAGAGATAAAAGAGAGAGAACTTCCTGAGTCAAACAGCAATTTGGCCATCCAACCAGCCACCTGATGGCCAAACAAAACAACACCACACATCTATTCAATCATGCAGATGTCCAGATTACAAGGATATTACAGCATATCTTAGAGGATTACAAAACCAACTATTCATCCTTATCCTCAACAACATCTCCCGAAAACCTAGCGCCTAGAACTGCGATAGTGAACACCCTTCCCCTAGTTGGCTGCTGCGTTGCGCTTCCTGCCTTCTTAGGCGGCTCCGGACAAGATCTCTGAACGTGTCCCACCTTTCTACAATTATAACACACCACTAGAGAAGGAGTTTGCCTAGGATGAGGACAATATGCAGCGATGTGGCCCATTTGACCACAGTTGAAGCACTGATTCCCACCGGGAGCACTGGATCCTATCTGACTGAAACCAGCTCCGCTACTCCAACAAAGCTCTGCCGCCCCGTAGAGAAAACACTGGACCTCGCCTTCTGCTTCTTCTCAATACTACCCAAATTACTGGTACTTGGAGGACCGGAGAAAGAGAACCGGAAGGTAAAAGAAGACTTACCCTTCCCTTTGGGACGACTCTCTAGAAACTTCTGATGCTCCGCTTCAAAACGGTAAGCCATCCCAACCATGTCCTCCACAGTGTGGCACCTACAGCCCATCACCTTCAGCCGTAGCCCAGGGTTCAAACAGTCCAGAAACCTCTGCGCCCGCTTCTCCTCAAACTCATAGGCAGGAGCAAAGCATTCCAGCCGGACAAACTCAGTCTCATACTCGAGCACCGACATCGTGCCTTACTCCAGACTCCGGAAATCTCGACAAAGCTGCTCCTTCACATGAGCGGGAAAATACTTGTCATAGAAGGCCACCTTGAAATCCATCCATTGGATGCTAACAGTAACTGAGTCCGAGAACTTCAGCCGCCTCACAGAACTCCACCACCTATCTGCCTCATCATCCAGCAGGTAGGTCGCCAACCGCACCTAATGCTTCTCTGGGCACGTCATGCTCTCCAACATCTTCACCACCTTCTCCAACCAGACCTCGCTATCCTCAACACTAACCTTGCCCTTGAACAACGGCGGACGAAGCTTCGTGAACTCGTTTAGCCACGGGTCACCTGACGGTTCACTGGCATTACTCTTGCTGAACGCGTAAGAGATCCCGTGTGCCAAGCTCTTCAGTTTCGCACGAACTGCCTTCCATCCGCCTACGTCCTCTCGAGAATCGATCTCCACGACAGAGGCCTCGCCTTTACGACCACAAGGAGGCATCCTGCCGGAGAAAGGCAAAGTACATGCACCACAAACAAAGCAACAACCAGAAAATTATGGCGAAAATCTGATGCAGACCCTACCATACATGCAAAACCTATGGAGTTTCTAGACCGGACACCTTAGTTGTAGTGCAACCTAGTGAATCTAGAGCTCTGATACCAAACTGTCACGCCTTAAATTTTCCACAATAATTTAAACAAATTAAATTACGAAAAAATTAAAGCTAAACAGTAAATATCAAGCTATCAGGAACCTGTATGTGCGACTAAGAGACTCCAAACTATATGCACTAAGCTAAACGTCTGCATGCCTGCACCTGTAAATCAAATACGAGGAAAAACGTATGAGTGACAAAAGTCACCCAGTACGCACCCCACGAAAACTACGGAAAACAAATCTATAATCTATTTTCCTTTTAAATTCATTTCGCAAACCATTTTCTCAAAACCCCATAAATAAGGCCTACACCGACCAAAATCATAAAACAAGGCTCTATTAGCCCAAAACCACAAACAAAGACCCTCAACGACCAAAACCACACAGTGAGTCGGAAAGCACAACTCCAGACAACCTAACTCTGGCCACACGCAGTCCACTGAGGAGCGACCACAGCGTTTTGCACTGCCACGGTGAAGCCACCCTGTGCAGGAGCGATCACCGTCCCGTGATTCTCCCACCTGGAGAACCCTCCCAAGCCAACCCCTCCCTGGGAAGGCTATCCTATCTCTCAGGACGCTACCAGCTACTGGGCATGTGTCCCACCCACACTGACCACCACAGGGTACGCCTCCTCACAACGTCCTCCACACATGATGCTTAGGAAGGAATATCATACCTCCTCACCCGACAACACCCGAGCCTCAGTGCTCACAGCGACAGCAGGAATATCATACCTCCCCGTCATGCCACAAGACATGTCAACCTGCAGACCATAACCCTAACCTCGAGACAACAGTCAAGGAGTCTCATACCTCCAGAACCCGATGCCCCCCAGCCTTAGGTATCTCGACCCCCGACCTCAACCAGGAAGTCGCGCCCAACCACCCGAGAATGTCATCATATTTCCTGATCCCGACGACACGGTCCCACACTGTCTCGTACACACAGAATACCAGGAAAACACTTTCCAAAACAGGCCAACTATTTCCACGAAATCCATTTTCCAAACTATTTTCATATCTTTTGAAAATTCTTCTAAAACCTCGACAAAGCGACGCGTCAGGTGTCCCAGGGGACCACCGCTAAAGGCTCACAATCCCATCTCAATGGGACAAAACACGGTAATCCAAAAAGCCCTCGGAAAACACACTTTATAAACTCATTTGAACCCTGATTCGGCATGCCAAAAATCAAGTTCGGTATGTCGAAATCTACTGATTCGGTCGACTAAGGTGATTCGACAGGCCGAATCAACCAGAGGACCAAACTGATAGAAAAACGGTATACCAAGCGAAATCGGTATACCGAAATTCACTGATTCGGTATGCCATTTTCAATTCGGTATGTCGAATTCTGCGAAACCAGAAAAAGGCCCAAACCTTATTGTCCGAAATCGCCCCAACTGGGACCTCCGATAGGACCCTCTAAACAAACACCAAAAATATTACATAAAACATATGGTGTAGACTCTCGAGTTTACTCCAAAACCCAACAAACAAAACTAAAATCCATTCATCATGCATCAAGATATAAAATCGGAAAGACAAAAGGGTCAAAAGGACCCAAAACACACCGACCATCATAAATGCCGATAAATTCGCCATAAATTCTCAATAAATCACAATAAATTCTAGGAAAGTAAATTTACCTAGATTCCATGCAATCCTAGCATTTTCTATCAAATTTCATGCTCTGTACTACATGAGGTGGAGATGCGTACCTGAAAACGCCTCCAACGATCTCCGACCGACTCTAACAAGCTCTGGCACAACCACGACCAAAGGAGCACTCCACAGCCTCAAAGACGCTCCACCCAAGCTCCACGCGCCGCTGCAGCCCTCCGCTTCACTCCCTCCCTCTCTCTCTGTCCGACGACGCGCGAGAATAAGGAACAAGGGATATGGGTGGAAGGAGAAGAAGAGGGGAAAGAGGAAAGAGGAGTGGGAAGGAAGGAAAAGAAGGGTGGGGAAGGAGATGTGCGCGCCGGGGAGGAGAAGGAAAGAAGAAGAAAGAAGAAGAAGGCGGCGATGAGCGGCGAGGAGAAGTGCAGTGCGGCTGATAAAGCCTGCGCCCTCAGTAGCTAGGAACGTGCTCACCTGCGCGTCTCAGCCACCGGCACACCGCACGAGCAACCAACCACAACCAACAGCCCACAAATGCGGGCCCCACGAGGACCCCACACCTGGGCCCCACACGAACCCACACCCGGGCCCCACAAGCACAGTGCCACAATGCACAGTGTCAAACCACGCAAACAGGAGCCAATCCACGAGGCCCAAATCCAAAAGCACAAAACAGCACAACGGGTCTCAGAACAGTAACACTCGTCCAAGAATAAAATTCATAAAATGTAAATAATTACAAAATGAATTTTACGGGTGTTACATGAGTGAAAAAAATATATTGAGATGGATTGTTACAATGTTATAGATACAGTTGAGTGGGGTTATCTTTACTTACATGAGTGAACAAAATGAATTATGTTATACACCATCATATCATCAATTTACTCACAAAAGGATTCTCTAAGTTTCTTTGAATCACTATGTAACAAGCTCACCATATTAGATTTTTATACTAAAGGAGAGCGTTAGAATATATGAATCATTATACGGATCTTGTATGCTATCCCATTTATGAGGTTTCTTGTAGGATAAGTATGTATTCTTATATATATATATAAAAGATTGTACTATCTTTGTTATTAAGCAATATGATTCTCTTTGTCCCTAATAATGTCTATGTGGTACTTAGATGTGTCACTGACGGTAATCCATTTGAAGTTGGAATTTGGACTTAAGATGTGTTTAAATCAAGTCATCGACAACATTGTTCCAAAAACCGAAAAAAAGGGTCATTTAAACTTTAAACTGCATTTAAACGTTTTTAACATGACACCAGTTTTTGAGTAAAAATGGTTGTTTTTTATTGTAATGTTAATGACTTCTTGTCATTGACATAGTTTAATTGTTTAGGTACTTATTTGTTTACTTTTGCTTATCACTTATTTAGTTATTTAATTTACATTTTTGAAATATTGTGGTTGAATGAGAATTACACGCTCATGGTTGAATGATAATTAAACATATTCAAGTTATGTGTTTTAATTGATTTATTTGTGTTTGAATAGGAATTCTATATATTGAGGTAATTTGTTGAATAAGAGTTCGAGAATTGTAGATGCATGTTATATTTATTTTTACTTTTTTTAAAAATTTTGACAATTTTTTTATCAAACCCCTGTTTAAACTCCTGTTTTTTCAAAAAATGTTTAGAGAGTCAATCCATGTAAAGGCCATTTTCCGTGTTTCAAAACATTGATCAACAATTTTTCAATAAATGAAAAGACTTCTCATTTACATGTGAAAAGTACAAAAGCTTGTGCATAGACAAGATGCCTTCACACAAAATGGAAAATTTTAAAAAGGAGAGATTCCATTCCTCCTCAAATTACATCCTGCCCAAAAAAACAATAGCCTCCAACAAGCACCTAATTATGCAATTTCGATAAATAAATAGTCTTGTTCATCTCCAACCAAATGCTCCAACAAGCTTAATATGGAACTAGACACTCAAAATCTTCCATTCTACAATATTTTGACAATGAGAAATACAACCATCAAATGAACCCCATGTATCAACCAAACTCGTCAAATTCAGATCCAAGCACAATTGATTGCCAAGGTACTGCTACAAAGACTTCAAAATTGAACACGTGCAAATAAATGTTCCTGATCTTCTGGAGCTTCCCTGTAGAACATGCACATGATGTCAAAATCACCTAACCATGTGCTTCAACAAACCTTAGTCAAAACATGTCCTCTAGACAATAACCACATGAAGAAGTAGACTTTCAAAGGTCATCTCGTTTTCCATTGCTTCCCAATCCTCCATTCTTCAATAACCTGCACACCAACTCTTATTTGACAAGGTGAATCCCATACGCCTCATTGCCTAGCTGCAGCCACTTCTGCACGTTGTTTAAAATAACAATTGATACTCCAATATGTAGCATAAAAGAAAAGAAATGTTGGTAGGCTGTAAAGCGTTTCAATAAAATAACGCTTTTCCTTTGCTTAGAGCACAATCCTTCCTTGCATTCAATATTCTCTTTTATCTATCAAAAATACTCAATCCCTAAACTTAGTATTTTATATGTCAAAGGTTTCCAAATAGTTTATGGAAATGGATCTAAGCTTCTAACCAAACAAAGAAGCAACCGCTCTCACCATTTCATCTTTTAGATTCAAACTGAGACACTCTCCTTTTAAAATTATTGTTCAAACACCCAATAGAAGCTAAAACTTTCTCAAAAAAAATATGTACCTTTATATTTGTATTTGATCCAGCAAAGCAAAAAAAAAAGGCAAATTGTCATCTGCAAATTACACAGTCCTCCTGAATTGATATCTTCCATCCCTTGGTCTAACTCCACATCCTCCAGGCTCTACCACGCATCTTAGATATGACATTCACGAGAAGATTAAAAACAAAGGAGATAACAACTGCCATTGCCTCAAGCCATTTTCATAGAAAGAAATTTATAAAAGCCCTTTCATTAACCAATATTGATCCTGTCTCAGTCTCGATCACATTCCTAGTCCACTTTATCGAAAGTGGTAGGAGGTATTAACATTGAACTGATTGAACGCATCTCAACAGAAATCTCCAATCAGTATTATCAAATATCTTTCTAAAATTAAGCTTGCATGCAAAACTCATGCCAAATGAATATATGTTATCGTAGGAAAAACCTAGAAATCACATATCTTCAGTCAAGGCGATCAATTGTGTGGTAGATAATCACCGAGTTAACAGAATCAATAAAACAGAGAAAAATCGGACCGGATCCGCTCCACTAGAGGAAAAATCAAGAACATCTGTGGGATATGTTTGAGCACACCTGAATGAAGAGTGCGGCGGCGGATGCACGGCGGATGTAGCTCCTGAGCTCCCTCTCGTGGGAAACCTTCTGAAGGAGCGCGTCCCTGGAGATCTCCTTGGCGCTCTTCCCCCTCAACGAGACCTGTCGGATCACAAGACGACGCATGAATAGTCGAACTTGGATCGAGAATGGGAACTGACTCAAGAATGAGAACATGGATCTATCACCTGTTGCTGCTGCTTCTGCAGTTGTCGCCGCGGACCACCACCCTGCTCCGGAGGGAGAGCCGGCGGATTGGCCATGACCTCACTCCTTCTCCAGTCCTGTTCCTCCCTCCCCCGGTGGATTCTTTGGTCCACGCGATGAGCGCCGATGCTTTTGGGGGTAAGAATCTTCGTCTGGTGACCAACAGCAGGCAGTAATCATAAGGATAATGGAAAACGGACCCGTATTCGACACCTCCAACGTCGCTTGCGACATGGAGGTCACATGAAGCACACGGATAGGGGTGCACATCTAATTGTCTAATCGTATAGCCAAATCAAATCGAATTATTTATACCACCTCGGAGGAATCAGACCTAAGCTAAGATTAGGTTATAATATATTAACAGGATAATATATTAACAGACTTAAGTAAATTATCAGAATATTATCACTGTGAAGGCCATTGAACTTGAATTTTATGTAATCTAATATTAGAATAAACAAAAAATAAATTTGTTTTTTTTAACATGATAAAATTATATATTTTTAAACTTGCGAAGAGTATTGAAATTTATATAGTTTAATATAAAAAGAAATAATATTTAATAAAGTAGAAATTTATATTAACAAAATCTTTATACACGTAGAAAAGAACGATATCAAACTTACAAGGCTTTCTTATACAAACTCTACACACACTCAGATTTTAAATACTCAAATATTACAACGACTCTCTACTTCTTTATTGGAATACTCAAGTTGATGATTGCCGATCCCTTGTTCTCTTGCATATCTCCTCCTTATATAGGGGATGCAGTGCATGCTTCGTTTCCTTTATCTTAGTGTGCCATTTTCTTTCTTCCTTCTGATGAGTGCGTCATTTATCGTTTACATGTGTTTTTCTTTACATGCTTTTGCTTTTCATTAGTGCGTGCAGCTTTTGCATATGTGCTTTACCTTTATGAGTGCACTTGTTTGTCGTCTTCATACTTTCCAATGTGCCACTACGTCATTCTTTTAACTTTTGTTTTCTTTAGTATGCCATTACCTTTTGCCTTCTTGGTGTGCCACTTGCTCATGTGAATGTCTTCACGTGCTTCTTTTTTCTTTTTTTTGGAAACGGTCATTATATTAATAAGAAGTCTTGGTTATGGAACCACCACCAAGAACAAAATAAAGTCTTCATAAGAATAAAACAACAAGTCGTAGGATCCAGAGGATCCTCAGTACCAATAAAGACAAGGCCTCAATGTTACAAAGAAGGCCTAAATAGACCAAAATAAGCCAGGTTACAGTCACACTCTCAAAGAAAGCAAATGCAATGACTGCAAATAAGAGATCATTAGGAGTGATCTGGCAAAGGAGGCGTAGTTTCAGCATGAGTATTAGTTGTGGAGATGGGAGGAGCTGATAGAGAGTGAGTAGAAGCTCCCAAATTGGTATGATTGATACTCCAAGAGTTCTGCATTTCTGAAATAACTTGAATGGTAACCTCCCTATCAAAACCTGTACCCAAATTTACTGTCCAGGAGTACATAAAAGAGATAATCTTAAATATAATCTGATAACTTATATTTGAAGAATTACAAAAAGTTCTATTATTTCTCTCTTTCCAAATACTCCAAAGTATTGTCGGAATGAGCACACTCTAAGCAGAATCATGTAAAGAAAACCTACAATGTGGCTTATATAGGTAAAAATCTGTAACATGATGGTATGCTGGATACAGAGGGCTGGAGATTAAAAAATTCCATATGGTAGTTGCAAAAGAACAGTGAAGAAACAAGTGTGACATAGTTTCACCATAACTTTTGCACATTATACAGAGGTTCTGCCCATTCTAGCCTTTACGACTCAAATTATCTTTAGTAAGAATCTTATTAGATATAACTAGCCATGTAAATAATTTGACTTTTAAAGGTATCCAAGCCTTCTAGATGGGCTTGTACAGGTGGAACCTCAATCCACCATCATTTATTACAGTATAACAAGCCTTAACAGAGAAAGGAAGATTCGGACTGTGCTGCCAAAGAATTGTATCTCTATCCAAATTAAGCTGAACCCCAGATAAAAGGCCTGCCAATTGATCAACCTGTGTTTGCAGGACAGAAAGGGTGTTCTGTTGCCCCAAGTTGTCAAAACCATTGAACAAACCATTTAGATTATTCTCAAAAAGCTGCAGCACCCTTTTAACTGAGGATTTTTTAAACCTTGTTATGTTATATAAATCCAGAAAAGAGTACTTTAAAGGGATACCAGTAATCCAGTTATTCTCCCAGAAGAGGGTATTTTCACCATCGCCAACTTTCATTAAACTAAAGTAGTTAAGGATATCAAAAATCTTTTTAAAATCTTGCCAGATTGGAGAGCAATTTCTAAGTGAGGAGTTAAGTAGAGCCCCTAACCCTAGTCTAGAGCAGTATCTGGCTCTAAATAAACTTGGTCATTTTAAATTAGGTGAACATTCCAGAATTTCCAGAGAAACTTACATTTAAGAGCTACACTGAAGGTCCTAAGGTTAATTATACCCCAGCCCTTTTGCTCTCTGGATTTACATAGGGAGTCCCACTTTACCAAATGATAACACTTTTTGTTAGGGGAGGACTGCCAGAGAAACCTTGCTCTAAGTCTATTAATCTCTTTCTCCACCCTATAAGGTAAATGCAAGATTGAAAGATAGTAAGTAGGGATAGCTAATAGAACACTATTTACTAGTGTTAATCTGCCACCTAAGGAAAGGAGATTAGCCTTCCATGATGATAACTTACTGGAAATCTTTTCAATGACAGGTGTCCAGTCATTATAGGAGGCCTTCCTATGATGTAGTGGGAGGCCTAAATAAATAATTGGCAAAGAGCCAGTCAGGCATCCAAGGTTTTGAACACCCACTCCAGTTAAAGAGGATTTTCTGAAAGTTGATTTTAAGACCTGAACAGGCTTGAAAGCAACAAAGTATGTACTTAATGTTAATCAAATTGTTAAGTTCAGCAGAAAGAAAAAGGATTGTATCATCTGCGTATTGTATGTTAACCACATGAGGACCCTCATTAGGTAGATGTATTCTTGAGATGATGTGGTTGCTAGCTGCTAAAGCTATCATCCTATTAAGAATGTGGGCCACCACAATGAATAAAAGAGGGGACAATGGATCTCCTTGCCTGAGCCCATTGGATGCCCCAAAGAAACCAGTAGGTGTTCCATTAGATAAAATGGAGAATCTAGCAGTTGAAATACACATGGAAATCCAAGAAATCCATTTATCCCCACAGTCCAGTCCTTTAAGGGATTTTAATAAAAATTCTCAGTTGACATTATCAAAAGTTTTTTCAAAGTCTAATTTCAATATGAAACTAGGGACATTATTAATCTTCATGTAATTCATAGTCTCTTGAGCAACCAAAAAGCAATCCCCAATGTACCTTCTTGGGAGGAAAGCACATTGGGAATCATCAATAATCTCCCTTAGTGAAAGAGAGAACCTTGAAGCCAAACACTTAGTGATTATTTTATAAAGACTGTTAAGTAGACTTATGGGTCTATAATCTTTAATACTTTCCGCACCCTCTTTCTTAGGGATGAGAGTGATAAATGTTTGGTTAATTGGCTTGAGGAATTCTGGATTGGATGTGAGGTGCAGCTGCTGGATAATGGTTAGTAACTCTGGGTGAAAATAGTTCCAAAATTCCTGAAAAAACAGTAAGGGAAAGCCATCAAGGCCTGGAGACTTCTCTCTAGGAAGCTCAAAAGTACTTGTTTTAATTTCAGGCAAACTAAACTCTTTCTCTAACCAATCAGGATTGGTATGCTTAATTGGAAGCAAATAGTCCCAATCCAGAGAAACACAAGCACTAGTGCCTTTGTTGAATTGGAGAGTGAAGTGGTTTTCCAACTCAAGACGGATCAAGGAAGGGGAGGTGAAGAGATTACCATTAACCTTGAGAGAGGAGATGGAGTTAATTCCTTTACGACATTTAAAGATTTTACGAAAGAAGGCAGTATTGAGATCTCCCTCCTTGAGCCACTGTACCCAAGACTTTTGTCTCCAATATGTTTCTTGTTCTAACAGTAGGTTGGTGTGTTCCATCATAAGGCTATTTTTAATAGTCAAAATGTTACTATCCAAGATATGATTCTCAGCCATGCAGTCAATCCTCATTATCTGGGATTCTATGAATTCTAATTGTTTCCTTCGCTCTTCTCTTTTAGGAATAACCCAATTTCTAAGCTGAGTTTTGAGCTTTCTAAGCTTGAGGGCAAAAGAAGTTGTAGGAGAATCAAATCTAGATGAAACCTCAGAGTGTGTCTACCAGTTGATAACAAAATCATGGCATCCCTCAATACTGAGCCAAGATTTATTGAACTTAAAAGGGGTAGGTCCCCAGTCCCTAGGCCTAGTATCCAGAAGAATTAGGGTGTGATCAGAGATCACCCTAGCCCGACCATAACATGTAGCATCCTAATTAGAGGCTGCCCACCCAGGAGAAAAAAGGAACCGATCTAACTTAACCAAAGTAGGAGAGGACTGAAAGTTGGACCAAGTAAATTGGCAATTATTAGGGGAGAGATCCATTAGAAAATTTTGCCCAATAAAATCATTAAACTTTGTCATGATGGGAGATATCCCAGCATTAGATGAAAGTTCAAAGGAGAACTGGGTGATGTTGAAATCTCCCCCAATCACCCAGTTACAATTGACAATATTGCTTAGAACTTCTAATTCCCTAAGAAAATTCTCCTTAAGTCTAGGCTCACAGGGACCATATACCCCAGTAAGCCACCAATCCACTCCATCTCTATAGTTAATAAAATTGATTGAGAGACTATATGTGGCTGAAATGGTATCCTGAAGTTGACAGAAACTATCATTCCACCCAATTAAAATGCCTCCAAATGCCCCAAGAGAGGGCAAGTGGAACCAACTATTCAATTGCCCTCCACCCAAAATCCTAAGAAGAGAGGTATTGAAGTCTTCCTTTTTAATCTCACTAATAATAATAATGTCACATTTATTTAATCTAATTAAATTTCTAACCGTCCTTTTTTTTGCACTACTCCCAAGCCTCCTAATGTTCCAAGCAGCAATAATCATGTGGACTCTTGGAACAAACGAGGAGAAGAAAGAGTCTCCTCAACAGATTGGGGCAACTTAAAGTGAATAGGGTCTAAACCCTGGTCCTTTCTAACCAAATTCAGGAAAACTTTAGCCTCATCGGAATTCTGAAAATTAAAACCAATGGCATTACAGAATGTCTTAAAATGATCAGAAGATTCCCACATAAGTACCTCTTTATCCATGACATTATAAGGGCTATCAACAAGAATAGTATGAGGTTCATGAGAGCTAGCAAGAAATATAATCAGGAATAATATCTATACTAGCAAGAGTGTTAGAGTCTGCAGAGTGGTCAAGAGAAGCAGATAAGTTACCTAGAGCATGAAGTGGGGTGGTTGGCAATGATGCAGGTCTGTTCCCAGTGCCCGATCCCAGATCCTTTTGCTCAAGGCAGTCAAATACCGCCAAAACCTTTTTAAATTTTGCGAGAGAAAGATTCCTTGCCCTTATTTCCTCCTCCACAAACAAAGTAGCCTCAGAAAGCACCTTATTGGTGGTTGTATGTATTCCAGAGGCAGAGGTTCCACCAGAGAGTCGCAAGGAGGGTGTTGGGAGGATGCCCTCTGAAATGGGAGTAGGGGCAGGATGAAAAGATGAGGAAGGATTGGAGGTTCTAGTCCAGACATTATTACCATGCTGTGAACCCTTACGATTTTTCCCCCCTCTCCCACCCTTGTTAGATTTAAAAGGCCTACGAGTGGGAGGAATCCTCCTTGGAGCAGAGGAGGAACTAACATTTGATTGTGTAGGCCATGGAGGTAGCGAGGCAGGAACAGAGGAAGAAGACGGACAGAGGTCTCAACAGTTCCTATACTTAATAGGATAGACCAGTCTGCCAAAGGCAAAGAACCTGATATCTGGGATATCCCTACCATTATGAAGCTGAATTCTGATCTTCGCAAACCCAAGAAACTTAAATCTATCAAGGGAGGTATCTACTTCTAAAATATCAGTGAAATTAGATACCATATGTGCAAAAAGGTCAATATTCCATAGGTGATGAGGTATACCCTCCAACCTGATCCAAACGCCCTCTTCCTTTGGAGTAAAAATCGCATTGGAGCTAGTGGACCAGGGGCCATAGGACGTAGACAACATCTGTAAGGTAGAGCCATGTAGATTGAGGGCCTCGTTCCGAGAAGAACTGGAGGCAAATTTGATCAGAAACTTCCCTAGGGAAAAGTCCAAAACCTCCTCAAAAATTGAGACAGGCCAGTTCGTGCGCAAGTGATCCTCCAAGGTGAACTTAGAAAGATGCGGGGTGTGAGAGGTGACAATCGCACAGCAGGACGAAAAATGGAGATGATCATAGGCAGAGGCAGAGAGGGGAAGGAGGTTAGGGGTATGAGGAGAGCGTCCAGCCATCCTAGCAGAGGAAGAGACTGGTGTAGCTTCCTATTTAAATTTGCAGATAGCTATAGAGTGAGAAGAAGAAAAGCACTTAAAACAAGAACCTTTGTAGTGATAGAATCGTTTAACATGGTCTCGAAGACCATAGGTGAAACATCTACCATGTTGTTTACAAAAACTTACAAGGGGTGAGGGCTTCTTTCGTCGAGTGATCAGTTCCCAGTGATCAAGAGCTTCGTCTTCAACGAACACTGAGTCCTCAGAAGGCACCGGAGCGGGTGTCCACAAAGCTCTAGACCTAGCTCGAATCTCTATGGGGCAACTAGGAGAAAGGGAGAGGGGAGAGAAGCGGAACCAGGTATTCCGGAGCTCGAACCGCCAGTAGATGAATGGTGTGATGAATGAGTAAGATTAGACTGCAAAGGAGGCTCGTATTCTGACAAAATCTCATTGTCAGAAATATGGGAGGCGTTCGTAGGAGAAGACGAGGCGTTTCCTACAATCGACGTGCACTGCATTAATGCAGAGCGATGGACCGGAGAGCGGTTCCCCCGGTTCAATCCCACACTTCGCTTTAACCCCAAACCAGATTCTAAATAATTAAAATCATTAGGAGCAATAAGCTCATGAAGACAATCAAACCCCC